>VDFB02061179.1:28752-136077 GCA_007258455.2 Sequoia sempervirens | reverse complement strand
TGAATCCCTTTTAAGTGAATGGATAATTGATTTGAACCTATAACTTCTCCATTGAGATCATTAGTGCGCAAACCTCCCGTAGTACACAAATGTACATCCGAAATTTTCCTTAATTGACCTTCCACACCTCTTCGGCATACCCATTGCCCAAGAAGGTGGGATTGGTAATATTTAAATTTTCTTATTACAAAAACTCAAACGGAAAGTTCAGCGATGAAATGACAATTCATAGGGCATTGTTGAATGGACAAGGGGAAAAAAACCAGAAGAGTGGAGGAAGAAACCCCATTGGAAGGGTTTCGCCAAATTTCCACTACGTCCCCCTCATAGCACGTACATCCAGTCTTTGGGAGAAGCCAGTGTTTCATCCGAGTGTTCGTCTAACAACACCTTCAACTACTTAATTGCAGCTCAGGTATGCCCTTCCACTGAATCTTCTCATTATTACTAATTTACATTTTCAGTTTGGATCTAAAACATGGTAGGGCTATATCATAACAAAAATCTAACAAGCATTTCCTTCTTGTGAAAAGTAAAGACAGGATCAAAACCACATTAGGACTATAACATGATAAAAACCCGACAAGTATTTTTTTCCTTTGACCGTATAGATGATACCGCAATTATCCAGAGCAGCGCCAATTTATTCGATTTCTGACATCTTCCAAACCTACAGATGGCTTAACAACCTGGGGGTTCACCATATGATTTTGCATATTATAGATCCATGACACATGCCTAAGTTTTTGACCAAACATCTAGATCTTAACAGACATACCTCCAGTTTTATTTAGTTTTAAGGTTGATTTGGGTGTCATACGACACACTACAAAGGCGCAGTTAGCCATGAAATACGGCTAGTGCAGTCGAACCTGTAGTTTCATTTAGTTTATGCATGCATAACACAAAAAGTGCCCTGTACCCCATAATTGAATCTGCCTAGATCAAACGAACCCCACTGATGTATTTGGTTCATGGGGGTTTACTCTGGGATATATAATATACAGTTTTAAAAAAAGGTTTCGAATATGTACATTTTTTTGGAAGAAAAAAGAAAATTGTGCTCGGGGTTTACCCTAGGACATTGCCCGTAAAATGCAGTTTTCTGAAGGGTCCTTTCAAGCCACCCATTTGGAAATTGTGTTTCATGGTTATGACTGATCTTTCTTTATGCAGATAGGGCAGAGACTCACAACTTATAAGGTAGCATAAGGATGTTGATAGACATAATTAACAAATACTGCTTTGCTGTTATCTGTCTGCAATAAGTTGTAATTTATCACCCTCAAATTAAAGATTTTTTTTCAAAAGCATAGACTATTTAAATTATAGTATTTAGGAGACTTGTATCTTGATTCTTGTCTATTGTATTGGAAATGTGTTTCCTGTCTCGGAGATGCGTTTTCATCTTGGAGACTTATACGGAGATGTATCTGGACAATAAGAGATTTTAGATGAATTCCTTTGCATCTTTGTATATCTCCTAGAACTATCAGTTGAGCATTGGGAAACAGTCAATAGAAGCTTTTTTAGATATATCATATAAATTATGCCGGTTTTTTCCGAAGTATTGATATGTGATTGACAAAAGCTAAAAGAAGTTAAAAACTAAAGAAATGCATTAATAGACTAATATAATTAATTTTTTCTTTTGTTGATATCACCTGATAACTATGAAGTCTGTTTTAGTGACAGAAATGTGGATAGCTTTGATTCCTGATAAGAGTCAGTCGCTACTTTTATGATCATTTGGTTTGTATGACATTCAAATTGTACACTGTACCCATTCCACATGTAATGTCATCATATCCCCAATGCTTTTGCTACCCATTGGGACGGCCTTCTAGCCTTTAGGTTCTTTAGAATCGTCCTTTGGCACTTGTGCCCCTAGGGCTCATCTTTTGGTACTTAAGTTCCTTTGTTTCATATAGGTTATCAAGGAAGTTGCCATTGTGAGTTTTGATCTAAATGGGGCGAAGCCCTTTCTTCCTTATTGTTATTTTTATTTTTGTTTTGAAGCTTCTCACGATTGTGGTGGGTACAATTAAAGCACTCTCTTACACTGTTCCTCACTTTCTGGACCAAATTTTTCTATTTTTTAAGCAGTGTTTTCTGGGGATGCGTCCCCTGTCCTAGTACCCCCATCTCTGTTTCGTATCGGGGATATGGGGATTCCTCAGAAATTCTCCTGCTGTTGCATCTGACAGTGACTCAAATATGAGCTCCAATTTTGATACTAACCTGCCAGTTGCACCTGCTGATTAGGAACAGCCATATTATTTCTATGTTGTTGTCATTTTATAATTGAAACTTGGAGCCTTTGGGCATTTTGTTATAATTCTTGTTTAATATGTAAGCACATTGACAATGAATGCATTTGAATTTTGTTAATTTGTTTGTCAATTCTCATGTAAAGTCTCAATTCAAGTCTAATGTTATGTATTAATCTTCTACAATGTCTATGATGAATGCTTTATCAATGTTATGATATGAATATTTGAAATTTCTCTATATTTTAAATTTTCTTCCTATTTTTTAATAGCCGTCTCCTGCGGTCTCCTAAAACATGACCCAAAAGCACCTTGTATTGGAAACACGCCCCACCATTCCCTGCCATCCCCATTCCCGAAACTTGGGGGAACATAGATTTATTTGGGATGGAGGAGAGTAGGGAGAGAGCAGGGAGTGAAATGATCCCACACTTTTTCTAGACTATTTATTTTATTTTTCTTTTCTTATTTTTAAAATTTAGGGTAAACAAAGAGATTCCTGGTAGATGGAAATGCTTTCCCCATCCCTTTTCTTTCCATTATTGTGAAATTAGATGTGCCTATAGGCCCATATACACATATAAAGATTGGCAGTGTACAAAGAGGTCGAGATTGTTGCATTCCTTGGCCTAATTCTTTGTAAAAGTCATCCTCAACTATACTTTGAATAATTTCATTGTACTGTGTATTAAAATTTGAACTATTTCATTGAAGGGTATACAATGCCTTTTTAGCAATTGGATATCTCCTTGAACCATCTTTAGGATAGCTGGGATTTACTATCAGTGAAAAGAATTATGTTGCCATAGTGAAAAGTGAGTGAGGACTTAATAACCATAATATGTTATTGGTTCGCTGGGGAAAACCTCTCGGTCTAGTTTGTTATGGGTTTGAGTTTGGGTTCGGTTTGTTTTGGATATGAGCAGGTTTTGTTCTAAGTTTTTTGTTTTTTGTTTTGGTTTTCATAGGTTGGCTGGTCAATTTGAACACCTTTTAAACTTTAAATTGCATCTCAAAATAGTTATATACATATATGTATGTAATGTATGAAGGCAATGGAAAACTTAATTCCAGCCCTCACAAAATATATTTTCCCCACAAATAATTCCACACACATAAAATGTTTGCTGCAATAACAATCTGGAAAATGGTATTTCAATTTGCAATGCATAAAATATTTAACTCATTTGCAAGCAAAAACAATTACAAACAATCCATAGAGGAATTGTGGGCTGTTACATGCCCTTCACACACATTTGAATCTCAAAAAGAAACATACATAATTGCTGCAACAACATTATTTGCTACACATTCCTCAACCCTGCAATCCAAACACACAATCTCAACAATCTATCAATCTTCACAGTCTTCAGCTTCTATCGGTGATTCCATTCATTTTGTTGAGTTTCTCTGCAACTCCCCAGCTTGCAACTTCTTGCTCGAAAACCTCTATAGGAGTGTTCGGTAAATTGCTTGATTATTAATGAAGAGAAAGATACAATTTATAGGCAATTACATAACGTTGTTTCTAAAAGAAACAAACGGTTATTGAACTACAATTAGAAACATTCTAAACTAAACTAAAATTACATTAAATGACCATTAATAATATAATATGCAACTATTATTCTAATACCCTCCCTTAATGGTCATCGTACTAAGTCTACCTAAAGAAATAACAGAGAAGGCTGCCCCCTTCTCCTCATAACGTTTCTGCAACAAAAGACAAGAGCTTGCCACTGACTCTGCCACTTGAGATGAGTCTGCCACCAACCCTCCCAGAAATTGTAGAACCTCTGGAAATGACGAAAACTGATCACAAAATATCCAACCTGATGTTGGGTAACAAAGCTATACCCCCTTGAACCAGAGACACACCGAGAACGACTGCCACGATTTTGAGGAAAAATCGGCAAACCCTCCAAACTTTTGCAGATGAGCATGACGCTCTAGAACAGATTGTAAGAAACCACGATTTTTGAGGAAAAAATCACAAAACCCTAAAACAAAAGTTTAGAAAGCATCGCTTTTTTTGGAAAAAAGGTAAAAACCCACAAAGGAATCCCACACAACTCTGCGATTTACAAAAACCCAAACAAGTGGCTGGCACGAAATCTAAAACACGAATCAGCATACAAAACATCGTTTTTAAAGAAAAACAGTAAAACCTTTTCAGAAACCAAAGAGCCCTCCCAAAAAATTTGAAAACCTTGACTAGGGCATATAGGAGTAGACCCATGAATTTTTTCGAGGGGAAAAATCATAAACCTATTACAAAATAATTTTTTTAAGGCCAAGGTATAAACCCAAAATAATTTTTAAAAGGTCAAAATGATAAAACAATAATTTTTATGGATAAAATTATAAAACCAACCCAAAATTTTTTAAGGGGAAAAATTATTAAAAAAATATCACAAAACAAGCACCTTTGAACCAAATACAGTTAAAGATGCGAAAGATAAAACGAGAGAGATAGGAAGAGCGGTGATACCCCAAAAAACAGTGATCGATTGAAGATTAAGATACGCTAGCCATTAATGCGAAGGAAACAGCTTGTAGAGAAGTAATGCTTGATCATAAACTAGATGATCTTGCATACAGCACCATAGACTCGGAGCTTAGTCAACATACAAGAGGCGGACTGACTTTTGGAAAAAATTGGCGGCAAACAAAATGGCGATGTTTGTGCTTTCGGATGCATAAAAAAGATCGCGTTGATTTAGAATTAAGGCAAAAGCGGCGTAGCGAAATGGGCCAAAGATAAGTGGATTTTTTAACTTAATCTTGAATTTTTTTTTAAGTAGAGTTGAAAGCAGCGCGCCAAAGCCGAACATGGGTAGAAAGAGAGGTAAAATCGTGCTGAAAAATGCCCACGAGGAAAAAAAAACACCATCGAGGCTCAAAAAAAGTCAAAGCATTACAAGCAAACTCGGTTAGGCAGCCAAAGGAAACACAGGCGGTCTTTAAAAAAAAAAATTCTTAAGGCGAAAAAAACCGGAATCGCAAAGGAAAGGCGTTATTTGAAGAGGCAGTAGAAGAGCCGAGGGAAGCGCCGCGACAAAGCGGCGGCGGCTTGTCGCGGGAATAAGACAAATCACCAATAATTTTGCTTAGTCGCAACTTCCAGAAAACCCTTGATTCTAGTCCTCAAAATAGCACAAAAAACAAACACAAAATTTTTGCTAACAAAATCTTGAGACCTCCCATGAGGGAGTCAGACCTAGACCAACTCCTACTCTGATACCATGTTCGGTAAATTGCTTGATTATTAATGAAGAGAAAGATACAATTTATAGGCAATTACATAACGTTGTTTCTAAAAGAAACAAACGGTTACTGAACTAAAATTAGAAACATTCTAAACTAAACTAAAATTACATTAGATGACCATTAATAATATAATATGCAACTATTGTTTTAATAAGGAGGTCTCACACCCAGGTAAAATCCTTTTCTCTTTTTTTCTTTTCTTTGAAGACTCCCAAATGAAAATCTTAGTTTTCCTTTTGTTTGTTTTCCCCAAAATGCACCTGGAATGCAATGTCTTTCATTTTTTTGAATTTGCATTGAATTTCATTCCAATTCAAAAATCCAACGCCCCACCTTCATGGCTTTCCAATCACAGCAAATTTACACCAAAAAAATACCAAAAATCATTAATTAAAACTCCTAGTATCAGCTGGGCCAAGAATATGCCTTTTATTCCAACATTAATTTCACCAATGAAAGCAAAAAACTGCTTTTTCCATCCTTGGGTGTCCACCTCCGGGTTCCTAATTTTTTAGGAGTTGTGAGCATTTAATAGTGGAGTTACAAATGAATTTAATGGCTCCTAAAAACCCACACCATGTTCTGTTTTTTCTGCTTTTTCGTGCTTTTTTTGTTTTTTTGGCTTTTCTTGCTTTTTCAGTTTTAAATCATAATTTCCATGATTCTCCTTCACCAAATTGCCCCCAAATTGAAAACCAAATTTAAATTCAACTTTCCCACATCATAAGATAATTATTCCCACCCCAAAATATGAATTTCAATATTCAAACATGAAATTCAACACACCAAAATTGCAAAAATTGAAAAATGACACCTTCAAGTTGACACAAGATTGCACTGAGCTATGGATGCTGCTGCATCAAACATCCATGGTAGGAAGAAATGTTTCATGAAATGCATGTAGAAACATTTGTAGACCTTATGTCTATCTTGGATCCACCTCATTTCTTTGTCCACTGAAATATTTCTATGCACCACTTTTTGCAAACTTACAACATTACCATGCTTCATCCTTCTTCTACTACCCATCATGTAATTCAAAGCATCAAATTTATTGTCCCACCAATATACTTCATCAAAATCAAAACTAACAATTAAAATTATACCTTCTCCTTCATCAAAACAAATGTATTTTTTTGCCCCATTTGCTGTTCCACCTTTTCCATTTCCTTCCACTATGTCTCCTTCATGAAATTTCATTGTTTCAATGCCTTCTGAAAGGCATGATATTGCTGCAACTTGTTTTCCTTCACTCAAAACAGCATTAGTGCTATCATCAAAAGACTCAATTTCCTCATTAGATGACAAGGAATCATGACCACTAATCAAAACATTTTCACATCTATTGTTCTCAAACAAGTATTCTTCAGAAAACTCTTCATTAAACTCCACACTCAACTCTACCAATTCAAATTTGTCAAAAGAAAATTCTACTGCAACAAGCTTATCTACTCCTTCACTCTTTTTCTCATCAAGGGAAACAATAAAATCATATTTTACCTTACCCTCTGCAACTACCTTCTTTCCACTTGAGATCTCTTCTTCAATCCGAGTCAACAATTCACCTTTCTCATCTTCTTCATGGATAGTATTAACAAAGCCAACATATTCATGCTTCATACCATCTAAAGGTCTAATTTCATCAACCAAACATGACCTTGCATTGCTGTAAACTTTACCCATTTCTTCTTTCAATGGCTTTAATTTATGTTTCACTCCATCCTTCATCAATGTGTACATATTGGCATAACCATCGTGCATCACCTTCCTGTCAAATTGCCAAGGTCTTCCTAGAAGAATATGACAAGCATCCATTGGGAGAATATCACACAAAACTTCATCATAATAGCCTCCTATTTTAAATTTTACCTCACATTGTTCGCTGATCAAAAACTTTTTGTCATCTTGTACCCATGCTATCCGATATGGATTTGGGTGCTTCTTCCTTTCTAATTGCAATTTTCTTACCATTTCATCAGACACAAGATTTTATGTGCTTCCACTATCAATAATGACATTACATACCTTCCCTTCACACTTGCATCTTGTCCTAAACAAACTTCTCCTTTGAACGGATTTATCATCTTCATTTAACAGTGTTCTCCTAGCCATTAAAGTTTCACCATCTTCTGCTTCTTCAGAATGTGATGATCCTGCATCTTCTCTATTCACATTTGCTCCCCTATTTTGATTTTCAGTCCTTCTTCTTGGACTTTTCTCTTCATAAGGACAGTCATATGCTCTATGACCCTCTTCCCCACACTTAAAACAAGTTCCTCGAAAGGTTTCTTTTCCAAAACCTCTACCCGATGTTCCTCTACCTCTTTGATTTTGATCTCTTGACCCATAAAATTTTTCATTCCTATGTTGTTTGCTGCTGCCTTGGCCTCCATTTTTCTGATTTTTCTGATCATCATCTTCTTCATATGCTCCTCTCTCAACCTTATCTTCATGACTTTTTCCTCTTTGTTTGTTTTCAAATCTCTTGTTCAACCTTTCTTCTGTCTTCAATGCCATTTGATAGACATCTTCTATTGTCACAACTCTAACCAATGCCATTTCTTCTTGAATGCTTGACCGCAGCCCATTCATGTACCTTGCCATCTTTTCCTTAGTTACTTCTGAATGTCCGGTTCTTATGAGGATTTTATGGAATTATTTTGTATACTCTTTAACACTTTTGTTTCCTT
Source organism: Sequoia sempervirens (assembly GCA_007258455.2). Classification (NCBI taxonomy): domain Eukaryota; kingdom Viridiplantae; phylum Streptophyta; class Pinopsida; order Cupressales; family Cupressaceae; genus Sequoia; species Sequoia sempervirens. The sequence continues at coordinate 127,847 of VDFB02061179.1, read as the reverse complement.
GCTTCAAACCTTGCATCCTCTTGAGTGTATCTAACTCATAATCAATTGGAATAAACTGTCTTTTTAATTTGTCTACCATTTTATCCCATTTGGTAATCTTCTCTTTTCCTTTTCTTCCCCTTTCCAATTGGATTTCTCTCCGCCATATGGAAGCATGTCCTTTCAGCCTTGTCTTAGCAAATCTCACTTTATTAGGGTCTTCTACCTCCTCAAATTCAAAATAATCTTCCATTTCATTTAGCCAATCTATTAGTTCTTTTGGGTTCAAACTACCATTGAATGTAGACACCTCCATTTTTGGTCTTTTTCCCATTTTTGTTAAAACTTTCAGCAGTGGGTCATTTGCAATTGCTGCAATTTCTTCTTTTTGCTCAATATCTAAACTTGCATTCTTTGTACTTTCATCTTCATTTTCATCTCCACTTCTTGGGTCTCTATTTCTTGCAAATCCCCTTCTTATTTCTTCTTGTAGAGTCTCAACCTGTCTACTCAAAACTCTAAAATCATCATGCCTTACAAAATTCTCTCCACCTCCTCTTCCCCTTCCTCTTCCTCTTCCTCTAGCAAACATGGTTGCACACCCACAACACACAGGCACTGGTGCAAGCTGCCTCTCTTCGGCGGTCTGCTCACACACTCAAAATCAGCCTTGCTCTGATACCACTAATGTATGAAGGCAATAGAAAACTTATTCCAGCCCTCACAAAATATATTTTCCCCACAAATAATTCCACACATATATAATGTTTGCTGCAATAACAATCTAGAAAATGGTATTTCAATTTGCAATGCATAAAATATTTAACTCATCTGCAAGCAAAAACAATTACAAACAATCCATAGAGGGATTGTGGGTTGTTACATGCCCTTCACACAGATTTGAAACTCAAAAAGAAACACACATAATTGCTGCACATTCCTCAACCCTGCAATCCAAACACACAACCTCAACAATCTATCAATCTTCACAGTCTTTAGCTTCTATTGGTAATTCCATTCGTTCTGTTGAATCTCTCTGCAACTCTCCAGCCTGCAACTTCTTGCTGGAAAACCTCTACAGGAGGTCTCACACCTAGGTAAAATCCTTTTTTTTTATTTGAAGACTCCCAAATGAAAATCTTAGTTTTCCTTTTGTTTGTTTTCCCCAAAATGCACTTGGAATGCAATGTCTTTCATTTCCTTGAATTTGCATTGAATTTCATTCCAATTCAAAAATTCAACGCCCCACCTTCATGACTGCCCAATCACAGCAAATTTACACCAAAAAAATACCAAAAATCATTAATTAAAACTCCTATTATCAGCTGGGCCAAGAATATGCCTTTTATTCCAACTTTAATTTCACCAATGAAAGCAAAAAACTGCTTTTTCCATCCTTAAGGCCCATATAGTCTCATCTTCTATTGAGCAACATCAATTAGTGCCCAAGTTTTGTAGACTCAGATGCAACCTGGGTAGGGATCTGGAAATTTGTTATTGTTTAAGGCATTTATATGGATCTACAGTTGGTACCATGTTAATAGTTTCTTGAGAATGATCATCAATGACCGTGTATAAAATTTTAAATACTATGGATGCTTCCTTTTTCCGAGTGAGCTAAGGAATAAGTTTAATAATCTCAAAAAGAAGCTTAATTATGGATATTTACATAAACTTTGTGTTTGTTTGCTTATGGCAGGGACTATTAGGATTCAACTTGTTTGTTGGAGGGTCATGCTTTTCATGTAGAAGGCTGATCGTGATATAATCTGGTGCATGGGTTTGATACACTAAATATAAAATTTATATCGTGTTCAAGAGTTTTAAAATTATTGTTTTGTCCTGGAAAGATATGTCAAAAAGTGAAAATAATTCCTGGGACAAGCTTGAGAAATTGGTAGCAGTACATGCTCTAGTTTCCCAACATATATCAGCATCTTCACCAATTTTAAGATTTTCAACTTTATCTTCTCTATCAGCACTTTCAGAATTCCTAGTTGATTCTGCATGGGTAGGCTATGGAAATTCAAGTGGCCTGCATCATGGTTTATTTCCCCAAGACTTTCAACATCTTCTACAAACAAAACCGGCGAAATTGATTTAGCGTTAGGAACTGAATCAGGTTTCTTTCAATCAAAACCTTCGTATGTGTATCTGGAAGGGAAAAAGGTTTTCAAAGAAAAGGCTTTCTTTTCAACTGTATCTCCATTTGGAAGATGGATAAAACTGGGTTCAGGGTTTTTACTTCTGTTACTATTTTTATGTATTGTTTATTCAAGATCTGGATGGAAAAGAAACTTTTCGACTCCAGAGTTGTCACACTTCTCAATAATTTTTGACTGTGGAAGCACTGGCACTCGAGTTCATGTGTATGAGTGGTCACATGATAAGGGGAAGGCTCAAGGAAATCTTCCAATGCTTGTACATTCAAGATCTGAAGAACCTGGTGAGAATTCTGGACAGCTAAATGGCAACACATATCCTATGATGCATGCTGAACCTGGGCTTGATAAATATCTACACAATGAATCTGGATTGAGAGCTTCTATAGAGCCTCTTCTACACTGGGCAGAGCAAGTAGTACCCCCTTATGCACACAGTAGGACTCATGTTTACCTCCTGGCTACAGCAGGGCTCCGCAGGCTTCCAGTTTCTGATGTAAAATGGATTTTGGACAAGTTATGGACAATGCTATTGACATCCCCCTTCAGGTGTCAGAGGAGCTGGACAAGGGTTATTAGTGGGGTAGAAGAGGCTTATTATGGCTGGGTAGCTCTGAATTATGAGATGAATAAATTGCAAAATGTTCCCAGGCAGGCAACTTTTGGGGCAATTGACTTGGGGGGTTCCTCCTTAGAAGTCACTTTTGAATCTGGGAAGGAGAACAGAGGCGAATTTGCAGTGAAGCTTAAAATTGGTTTAGCGGAGTGCCAGCTTAATGCATACTCTATTCCAGGATATGGTCTGAATGATGCATTTGAGAAGTCAATCATACTTCTGTATAGGAGATTTTTAGAGAAGAACAGCACATCTGCTAACCATCAATTGCAGCTCAGACATCCCTGTTTGCATGTTGGCTATAGACAATCATTTTATTGTTCTAAATGCTATCCGCTACATCCAGATGGAAGTCCCCAGAATGGTAGAAGAAGCACAGGAAATGAGTATATTGCACCAAAGATTGAATTGGTGGGCGAGCCCAACTGGGTGGAATGCCAAACACTTGCTAAATCCACTGTTAATGCCTCTTTATGGTCAGATTCAGCTATAGCTCTGAATTGTGATCATTATCCTTGTGCTCTTGACAAGCATCAGCCACAACCTCGTGGGAGATTCTTTTTACTGTCGGGTTTCTTTTTTGTGTACAGATTTTTCAATCTGACTTCTACTGCTTCCTATGAAGAAATCTTAGAGAAAGGTCAACATTACTGTTTAAAAACATGGCAAGATGCTTCGAGAAGTGCAGTTCGACAGCCATTCATCGAACAGTACTGTTTTCGTGTGCCATACATAGTAGCGCTTCTTAGGGATGGCTTGCATTTAAGAGATACACAAGTAATTATTGGATCTGGGGGCCTCACTTGGACATTGGGTGCTGCATTGCTGGAAGCTGCAAACTTATTTCCAAGCAATGAGGGATTGGAAGGCCGATACCAGCCTATGCCTGATAAATTAACCATTGGTTATTTTAATCTAGACAGAGATACTTGTATAATATTAATGCTAATACTTCTGACACTAGGATTACTATTTGTCATGTTTAGAATTGTTTAAGCTGTGGTTTTGTTCTACAGTGCATGATCTGTATCTTTTTCAGCCAAATACTGCAACAGCAGTGGTGCCCTGAAACTTCCATCATTTTATGGTTACCAGACACAATCCCATCAGTAATCCATCTGTGGCTAGTTACTAGGGCTTCCCACTGTGCAATTTTTAGTATTAACAGTTAAATGCAAGATCCAAGATTTTGGTGTTTGCAATTTTTAGTAAACTGGCATATCTTAGAAAGACATTTTCCATAGAAGAGTGATATTTACTCTCTGCTTTCTACAATTTAATTGATTTTTATCATCATGCCTATGATGCGTGTGAATTCCTATTATTTTAAAGATTTTGAGCATATATGGTTATCTCTAACATTGCATTTGTAGTTGCACACTTTGTTGCTTGCATATTGTTCAGTAATTACTGTCAGAACATTTACACATGTAGACTAAAAAATACTTTATTGTCTCTGATTCTAAGTTATGCTTGGAAGCCTTAGAAATAGGTTTCACTTCCATTATGGCCAGTGGTTGATGTTTTCTTCACTGTAACTTTATAATGACTACATCATCTCATTTAAGCCTATATCTAAATTCTATCCTCCTTTTTTTTTCATATAAACTGTTTTTTCGCTTATATCTAAATTCTATTCTCTTCCTTTAAACGTGAACTCCATATGCGTTTCATGATCAACTGGGGACAATAATAATGATGGCAGATATGAACTGACACTTGGAATCGCCTGAAAAGCAATTTTGAAGGGTTGTGCACATCCAGCAGGAAGGCCATTGGGTGGTACAACTTGTGAACTTTTCGAAAAGAGAATTAGGATCAATTATTTGTAAAGTGGAATTTTTAACCAAAATTTTAAATGGAGGTTTGGTAAGGAACTACACTGTTAAGGTTTGCAGATTTCTCATTTAAAAAATAGGCACCTCAATCACAAAAATAAAATCCATAATCAAATATTTGTGAAATAAGACGCTTAACTAAAATTTTAAATTAAAAGACTTGACGAAAACACCTATTTTTAAAGACTAAAAAATTCCATTTAAAAAATAATCTTAATATGCACGAGGCATTCTACTAGTGAAAAAAAATCAATATATGATTGGCAACTGCTGGCATAAGTGGTGGGGCGGCTATCATGAAGTGGCAAAAGATTTTGTAATTGAACTTCCACAATTCCATCCTCTGCATTAAAGTTATCTCTAACAAATTAGTGATAGAAGAATCCACCTATAGCATGGAATTATAATTGCCATCAAGAAATTGAATGGTCAGGATGAGAGAAAGAAGTTGAGAGTTGGAAATAGATGTTGCATTCATTGTAACCATCAATATTCTGTTGAAACCATAAGCAAATATTGCTGACTATTGAGTTACCGTATATTCAATTAAGTAAACCTTCTACCTTATGGAGAGAGCGTCATATTTCTAGGCAGGCCTAGTGTGTTTCATGCATGAAGTAGCTCGAGTTTTGGTAGACAAATTGGGAGAAGAGTTTTGATAGTTTAATAGGCATTCATATATGGAATTATGTCATGATATGAAATAAAAGGTAATTAAGATGGAAGAAAAAATTAGATAGACAAAAACAAAAGCAAATAAAAGACCAGCAAAAGGAACTGCAAAAAATAGAGTATGAGTTGGAGTTGTGGTGGATGTTGGAATATGAGGCATGCACTAATAAAAAGGCAAAGGAGAAAAATATACAACAAAGGCATTGAATAGTTGTGAATAGTTGTGAAGGTAAAAAGAAATGGTGAGGATAAATACTCACCTTGTAAGTGAAATTTATATTTAAAGAGGAAAGCCATAGAGTCAAGGATTAGCTAAGGGATAAAACTGTAGAATGGGGAAAGATTAAATCCCTTGAAAAGCTGACAAAATTATTAGTAGAAAGAAGACCTTTGAATGTGATCTTCCAAGAGTTTCAAAGAACAAAGATAGATGAATGAGATGAAGATAAAGAGGATGAATGGGATGGAGTTGGTAAGTTGTTTGAAGATTACATTTCAAGAAAAGAGTTGGAAGACTGTAATGAAGAGGGATGTAGCCTATGACACATGATGGCCTAGATGTTGCAACAAAGATAGAGATCCTTAAACGCCTTGTTTGTGATCAAGTCCTATTAATTTTAGAGATCACAATCAGCCAAAAGCAGCTAGAGGAACGTCTAGAGAATCTCATTATTGATGAAAAGAGAGTAGAAGATCATCACTTCTTTGGAGAAGGAATGAGAGTGACTAAGGGAAGATGTAGAAGCACATAGATTTGTTGTGTAGCAAAGGAGGAAAATACAAAAAAGGGGTTGTCTCGTGGACACTCAAAGCTAGGAAATGAAGAGATCCTTGGAAAAGATAAATTGGAAAGCATGTCCAAATGACATAATGCAAAGAACACGGAAACTCATAAAGAGTTTTTGTTTTTAACGGTTTATGTGCAGGTGCAACAAAAAGTGGTATGAGTGTTGCAAAGATCCATAACAGTTTTTCGTGGAGGACGACCACCAAAAACCTTCAAGGAGCTGGGAAGAGAGAAAGAGAACTAATTGGCAGCAAGGGATGATTTATGTTTCAACAAGAGGTTGGAAGAGGAAGAAGAAACAATGAAGTATCTAATTTGGTGGAATGGAACATCATGGCTTGATTCTTTAAGGCAAACAAATGGTGTTAAGAGATGTAAACTTTTTCGAAATTGTTTTCAAATAAATTAGCTTAAATTGTTTAAATCGCAAAATCTTTTGTCACAGCCACCCCATGGTATGGCTATCCAGCCATTAGGATGCACTATGGGCATCTGATTGCTGTACCCCCATGTTGCCGCTAACTATCTGTCAGTGCTGCCACAGATGAGTCCGTATGACGTGCAGTTTTAACAAATCGTCAGAAGGATAATTTATTATATATATAATAAAATGTACTATATTAATATCTATATTATTATTTATTCTATTAAATAATATAGTACTATATAATAATTAATACTATATATTTTAAGTTATAATATAATTATAAATATATATAATTATAATATAATATATATTATAATATTGATTAATCATAATTATATTATTATTATTATTATTTTCAGACTGCAGGATCGGTCGGGTATCCATCCTCCTATAAACTGCAGTGCCTGACCGGTGACGCTGGCACGGCACACCGGAGACGGTAGGGAGACTAAACCTCGTGACCTCTTGCCTGCAACAGGATGCTTTAGCCAATCGAACTAGGCCCACCGCCCAATCATAATTATGTTATTAGTTGAAATATATAGTATTAATTATTATATAATATTATATTATATAATACAATAAATAATAATATAGATATTAATATAATACAAACTGTATTCTTGGAGATTTGTTAAAACTGCAAGTATTCTTCCGACTTGTTAAAATTGCACGTCATACAGATCCATCCGCGGCAGCACTAACAGACAGTTAACAGCAGCATGGGGGTACGACCATTGGATACCCATAATACATCCTGATGACTGGATAGCCAGTGACCCACCCCACCACTTATGCCAGCGGTTACTCTTATTTAAGGTGACTGTTACCTGATGCAAACAGATTCTCTCCACTCACGATATATGGTTGGCAACAACATCTTTCAAATGGAGACTTCCCTTTATTTATAATATAAAGGCATAAATCTGTATATCCTATCCTGATTATCCATCTAATAAACATGCATTGCTGAAAATACCTAATGACAGAGTTCCCTGCAGGCTGCAGCTAATGTGCAGCGATTGCCTCTTTCTTGAATATATAATGCATGCATAGAATAAGTTAACAAAATCGATAATACTGTGGTGGCAACAGCTTGCAAGCCCAAGATCCCAATGCAAGGGGGTTTCAAGCTTGGTAAGTATGGAGTTCAGCAATTTATATGTTGAATTTAGATATTTTGGATTTACCTGCCCTCCACCTTTTTTAAAAGGTTCAACGTGTACTAGAGACCAGGTAAAGATAAAGGTACACAGAGATCTGATGATTTATTTCTTCAAATTTATTGCTATTCATTTAATGGATAGAACCAATTGATTTCCATTGACTCCTTGCTATAAGGATATTGTGAGGACTTTTTTGGGGTGGATAGGGGCTCTCTCGTCTAATGGAGAAGTGTGCAATTAACTAATATGAGTGGGAATGGTAGCATTCATGTTACATGTATATGGCATGGACTTTATAAAATTTAAATGTAGAGGTAAGGAATAATGAATTTACGATCATATATTTGTCAATCTCATTTTCTATTAGACCGATTCATATCTCATAATAACCTTGATGACACCTTATACTATTTAGTATTTCCAAGAGTTTTGGTCCTCATTCTAGAGTCATTTGAAAAAGTTGGAGGGTTTTGTGTCAAGCAACAAGCTACTACAACAATGCTTGATTTCTATAAACATAATGAAGTTTGTGTTTGTAATAATCAATGATACCTTTCCTCTTCCCAACACTACCTATGTAATTTTGACTCAAATGATCCATAGAATATGGGAATTAATCCTGTGCTCAGTGCTTGCTAACTAACTAATACTCTAGAAGAATTTAGGGAGATAATTGATTGCTCGATTCCTTATTTAATTGAAGTTGTTTTCTTATTTAACTAAAGTCAAGTCCTTATTTAACTAAAGATAAACAATGGAATAATTCCAACACCCCTTATTTAATTGACACAACTAAAATGAGTTGACTAACTAAAAGACTAAATAAATCTAACAACTAGCAAGATATAGTCAACCCCAATCTATGTCAACCACTAATAGCTTAGTGTTTGTAGGTAAAAAATGGGACATTACAACCATGCTCCTTTTCTCCATATATTAAACTAAATATCATTTATTGAATATTTTGTGACCTATTGTTTATTGAACTTGGAAACTTTCTTGACCAAGGGAAACCATTAGTTAGTTGGGGAGGATCGTCATCTTGATGAAGATTCATGACCCCAAGGAGGAAGCATTATCAAGCTTATAATTCTTTTGCTTAAAATTTATGGCATAGTTGTTTCTATTTTGCATATGTCACCTAGGGCTTGCATTCAATCTTGTCTTCTACCTTGCATATAGCAGGGATGTTGGAAATAGGATGCCATTTAATTGCAATCCTAAACATTATTTCATGTATCTCCTAAGTCCTTGTAAAGTGTTCCCCAACACTAGGATTAGAAAGAGATTAATATTGAATGAAATAATCATGTTAATTGATATTTGTAATAATTCTAAATGTTAGGAGTATGTGAGGGTGTCCAATATGAGTTCCTAAATAATAGGGGCACATGGGGTGCCCACATGGAAGGTGGAACCCACCTTGAATTAAGTTAACGGTTTGGAGTAAAGGATAACACTTATGTAATGCATGTAAAGATCCTAGAAGTTAGGGGTTAATGTTTTCATGCATGAAGTTCAGTTCAGTTTAGATCAGATCAGTTTAGTTCAATTCAATTCAGTATCAGTTCAGTTCAGTTCAATTCAATTCAGTTCAGTTCAATTCAGTTATGGTTCAATTATCTTCAATTAGTTTTAGTTGAATGTTAGTTGACTTCAGTTAACTTGGAATGCATGACTAATGACTTGAGTTGCATGATAGATAATAGGTGACTACTTTCAGTTAACGGGGGATGCTCATTCTTGCATGAATGGTGGAGAGATATGCTTTAGTTAATAGAGACTGACTTGGACCCACCTTGGGCACCCAAGTTGGCTTCTTGGAGTTAACACTTTTGCATGATAAGATATTTTAGAAAGCTGAGTTAAGTGGGCCCATTGTTGGGCGCCAACTTTGAGGATAAGCTTTGAAGATATCTTTGGAATAAATGTTGAGTTATGACTTTAGTTTGGGATGCCCAAATGGATGGAGTTGATTTGACATTGTTTTTAACGGTAGAACTCTACTTGCAAGAGATATGTTCTTCACGGTAGAACTCTACTTGCAAGAGATAGGTGTAGCTTTTGTGAGATAGGGATTAAGCTTTGTAATTGTAACTCTTTGGAGTTTACAAGGTTGATTATTGCCTATTTATCTCAAGCAAGTTGAAGAGAGTTTGTATCATTTTTATTGTAGGTTATGGAGAAGATTTGTTGAAGGAAAACGAAGCATCTCAATCAAGGATTGAAATTATTGTAATCTTATTCTGAGATTAAATAATACATTGATTCTTAGTGGAGTTTTTTCTCGAAAGGGTTTCTCCACGGTATATGTTGTGTATCTTCTAATATCCTGTCTAATTCTTCTACAACCTTCTGTCTTCATTCTACAAATGGTAAAATGAATTAATTAGATTAATCACCCACAAAGAATCTGTAACAAAGAATACATATTTAGATCAACAATCATAAAGTTTTACAAAGTATTAAGCTACATAAGCACCTCAATTTTCAACATTTGGTATCAGAGCTAAGGTTGGGTAGAGTATTGGGACGCCTTTCTCTTAAAAGATTGAAGGTTTTTTTGCTGTAGTGGGAGCTTTTATTATTTTTGTTATTGTTGGATTTGGAAAATAAGTTTGTTACAATGAATTCTCATTTAGATATTGAAAGGGTCAATGGATCTAATTATGAAATGTGGAAACTAAAAATGGAAGATCTCCTTGAAGAAAGAGATCAGTGGTTAGCTGTTAATAATTAGACAAAGTCACCTACAACTATGTCAGATGAAGATTGGGCTAAGCTTGATAAGAAGGCAAGAGGAACCACAAGATTATGTCTTGCTGATGTTGTTGTCTTGAATATTTTAGATGAAAATATTGCATATAAATTGTGGAAGAGAATAGGTGATATCTATCAAACCAAAAGTCTAACTGATAAGTTGTATTTGAAAAGGCAGTTGTATTCTTTAAAAATGAAAGATGGTGATTTTGTTGCAAATCATTTAAATGCTTTTAATTTGATTCTTAGTCAGTTAGCATCAGTTGATGAAAAGCTAGAAGATGAAGATAAATGCATTTTGTTACTTTGTTCTTTATCAGAGTCTTGGGAAAATTTAATTGTTGCTATTAGTGGTAGTGGTGCTGATCCAAAGATGGACAATATAATTCCTACTCTCCTATTAGAGGAGATGAGGAGGAAGTCTAAAACTGGCTCCCAAGATGCCTTGTTTGTAAGAGGTAGGCTTAAGGAAAAGGAATCTGAGGCAGACAAGAAAGGAAAGGGTAAGTCCAAAGGATGGTCTAAAACCCCTAGTAAGAGTAAGGTAAAGTGTTGGAATTGTGGAAAACTTGGACATATTAAGAAGGATTGTAAGAGCAAGAAAAAGAGTTCTGATGCTTCTTCAAAGAAATCCACAGATGATAGTAATGATGCATTAGTCATTTCTTCTAATACTGTTGTTGATAACTCTTGGCTTATTGATTTAGGTTGCTCCATCATACGACTCCTAATAAGGAGTGGCTCACTAAGTATACTATATATGATGGAGGGGATGCCTTCTTTGGAGAAAATAACACACCAAAGGTTGTTGGCAAAGGAGAGGTAAAGTTGTGTTCAGTGATAGTAGAGTTAAGACCCTTAATGATGTTTTACATATTCCAGGACTTGCTAGAAATCTACTTTCCATCTCTAAGTTCAATGATTCTAGAATGCATGTGACATTTGACAAAGGTGGTTGCAGATTGGTGAAAGGGAATATGGTGGTTGCTAAAGGATCTTAGATTGAGACTTTTTTTAAGCTGAATACCTCCAATGTAAATAATTTAGCCAATGTAACTGAAGCTGAAAATACATGTATGCTGTGGCACCATAGATTGGGCCACATTGGTGAAAAAGGTCTTAAGACCATTCTTAATAAGAAATTGGTTGACAGTATTCCTGATTATAATATTGGAAAAAATGACTTTTGTGAGCACTGTGTTTGGAAAACAATCTAGATCTAAATTTCCTAGTGGAGCAAATAAAGCTAAAAGATTATTAGAGATTATTCATTTAGATGTAATGGGCCCTATGGATATTGACTCTATTGGAAAATCTAGATATTATGTCACATTTATTGATGATGTCTCAAGATACACTTGGATCTATTTTATGCTTAACAAATATGATGTGTTTAATAAGTTGAAGGAATTTAAAGCTTTGGTTGAGAAACAATCAAATCATAAGATAAAAGTGTTGAGATCAGATAATGGTGGTGAATATTGTTCTAGGGAATTTGATGATTATTGTAAGCATGTAGGAATAGTGAGACAAAAAACTACTCCATATACACCTCAACAAAATGGAGTAGCATAAAGGATGAACCAAACCTTAATGGAAAGAGCTAGAAGTATGTTAAGTAGTGCTAAGCTAGATCGGTCCCTTTGGGTTGAGGCTATAAGTACTTCTTGTTATTTAATCAATAGATCCCCTAGTTCATCTATTGAAGATAGAACTCCTTATGAAATGTGGTTAGGTAGGAAGCCTAGTGTTGCACATTTAAAGAGCTTTGGTTGTGAGGCTTTTGTTCATGTGCCTCAAGAAAAGCAATCTAAATTGGATCCTAAAGCACAAAAATGCATATTCATAGGTTATGGTGAAAATGTAAAAGGTTACAAGCTTTGGAATCCTCTAACTCGAAAAATTTCTTTATTTAGAGATGTGATTTTCAGGGAATTTAGAGCTTATTCAGGAGAAGAAGAACCAAAGGAAAAAGATACTTCTCGAACAGTGCATTTTGAGATAAATAATGAGAAGCAACAAGATGCACTTGTTGAAGAACAATTGGATGGATTGGATGAGGAGAGTTCACAGAGTTCTTCTGAGATAGATGCTCAAGATGAGCATATTGAGGAACAAGTAGAAACCCCTTTGAGAAGATCCACAAGACAACAAAATCCTGTTGATAAGTATAGCCCACCTAATTTTCATTGTATATTTGCTTTAATGAGTACTAATGATGAACCCGGTTCTTACAAGGAAGCTTTTTCTTCAGATGAACACAAGCTTTGGTCACAAGCTATGCATGAGAAAATGGAATCCCTAGATACTTGTGACACATGGGATCTTAAGAGTTTGCCTAAAGGAAGAAAAGCCATTGGTTGTAAATGGATCTTTAAAAAGAAAATTGGAGTAGATGGTAATCTTGAAAGGTACAAGGCTAGATTAGTAGCCAATGGCTACTCCCAGAGTGAGGGAGTTGACTTTAATGAAATCTTCTCTCCCGTTGCTAAATTAACTTCTATTAAATTCTTTTTTATCTATCGTTGTTGCTTATGATTTTGAGATAGAGCAAATGGATGTGAAAACTGCTTTTTTGCATGGGAATTTTGATGAGGAGATTTATATGAAGCAACTTGATGGTTTTGTTGTAAAAGGAAAAGAAGAATTGGTTTACAAGTTAAAGAGATCTTTATATGGATTGAAACAGTCTCCCAAAATGTGGTACCAAAAGTTTGATGCTTTTGCATTGAAAATTGGTTATGTTAAGAGTGAGGAAGATCATTGTGTTTAAACATAAAAGTTATTGATGATCAACTTTTAATTATTTTGTATGTTGATGACATGTTTATTGGTAACATCAAGGTAATGATCAAAGAATTGAAAGCACAACTCTCGAGCACATTTGAGATGAAAGATCTAGGGGTTGCAAAATATATCCTTGGTATGGAGATCAACAGAGATAGAGGTAACATAACGCTTTGCTTAAGTCAGAACAATTATGTTGATACTATTTTGAAATGGTCTAACATATAGGACAATAAACCAATTAATATTCCTTTACCGGTTGGCATGAAGTTAAGTTTAGACATGAGTCCTAAATCTAATTTTGATTATGAGGAAATGTCTGAAATTCCATATGCTAGTGCAATTGGTAGTTTAATGTATGCAATGGTTTGTATGAGACCAGATATAGCCCAAACAGTGGGAGTTCTTAGTAGGTTTATGTCTAACCCTGGTAAAGAACATTGGACTTATGTTAAGAGGGTGTTTAGATATTTATGAGGTACTTTTGATTACTGTTTGGTTTATCATGGTTCTAATGACATTGATATTATGCACATATCATTGGACATACAGGGTTTTGTTGATTCAAATTGGGCAGGAGATTTGGATAATCGAAGTCGACAAGTAGCTATGTGTTTACTTTGTTTGGAGTTGCAGTTAGTTGGATGAGTAAGAGGCAGCCCATGGTTGCTTTGTCTACCATAGAAGTAGAGTACATGGCTACTACACATGCCTCTAAAGAGGCAGTTTGATTACAAAGACTTGGGAAAGGTATTGGTTTTAATTGCAAGCAAGTTAGACTTGAATGTGATAGTCAAAGTGCTATTTGTTTAGCCAAAAATCCTATTTATCTGTAACAAAGAATACATATTTAGATCAACAATCATAAAGTTTTACAAAGTATTAAGCTACATAAACACCTCAATTTTCAACAAGGGATGCATCAATATGGAGGGAGACGGTTCATTTGACTTGATCTTGAGTCTTATCATCATAATTATTTTGCATTAGTGTTAGACCATGACTCATTGGTCTTAGGGGGGAGGAGTTAGCACAAAATTTTGAATTAGATAAACCTATTAGTGAATGCATGAAAGACTTTGCTTTATGATATATTTTCTCTTTTAGAAAAAAATGATCTTTCTTTGTTAGGGGATTACATGTTGGCTACTCATGTATGAAAGGATGTTGTATGGTTATATAGGTTGTGTTTTGTAGACATGTAAAATTGACCTAACATCTATCACACACCTTAAACAACATCAAACAACATCCAAAACCCTAATTTCCTCTATTAATTGAATAAAACAACATTATTTATTTAATCCACTTTTTCATCATTTTTGATGAATTAAATAAATTTCATTTATTTAATAAAGTCATGAAAACTCTATTTCTGTTATTAATTGAATAAAACGACATTATTTGATTAATTCAAGTTTCATCATTTCAACCAATTAAATAAATTACATTTATTTAATAAAGTCCTAATCTAACTTTATTTCGTCCTGATTAGTTAAATAACACCAAATATTTAATTATGTCACTAAATCACTTTATTCCCCTAAGTTAATTGAATTATTAAATCATAATAATTTAACTACGACACTTTCCCTCCAAATTTGAATAAATTAAATCAAACTATTCAAATCATTCATCAAAAATCAAATCAAACTAATGCAACTTTATTTGCAAAAGTCAAACTTGACTTGCATGTTCAACTCCAAAATGAATGAATGAATTAAATCAATTAATTAATCTTTTCCAACCACTTTCCCGATTGAGTAAATTATGATCCCTTAATTTCTCAATCTAATCCTGACAGATCAATCTATTTTTGACTGAGTGATCTAATTCCTGATAGAGCAATCTAATTCTTGACTAACCAATCTATTTCTCAATCACACTAATTATTCAATCTATTTCTCAATCACACAAATTGTGCAATCTATTTTACACAGTCTACTCATGTCTAAATCCTCTCAACACCTTTCGATCGTCGATCTTGACTCAACATTGTTTAATCCTGATGGTCTGTTTCCAATCTCATTTTCTATATAACAAACTTCATTCCTCACAAAAAAGGATTGAAGAGTCAACATCATTTGCACAACGAAGTACTGCTGACATTCACAACCACCATTAGAGCTTCAACATTTCTTTGATCAACCAACATCAACATCGTTCTTCAAGCTTTTGCACACAAACTATGGAGACTTCATAGTGATATGAGCAATCCAACATCAAGTGAAAACACTCTGATATGAGATGGGTAACGATTTCGTTGTTGAATTCATTTTTTTATGTATTACATTCACATGTTCTTGAATTTAGTAATCTTAATTGTTCATTTCATAAGTGTAGGATTAAATCTAGATTAGTGTTCTTGATTTTAGCTTATATTCTAATTTCATTTATATTTATTTTGTTTGCATCCATGATTTTTCCCCTCATACATTTTGGCACACTCGATGGGACCATGGTCCCCTACACTAACGTTTGTATGAGCCATTTTTGAAGTTGCAGGTTCCAGAATTGCATTTGAAGAAGTTTTCATGCGCAGTCTCAAAATTTTTTGCAATTGCCTATCAAGAAAATTGAGCACTTGACTTTGAAACGAACGCATCTGACACTAAGAACTGTGCACTTGCAAAATTTATGAGGATTTGATAGTTGACAGGGGCACACTTGCTCTAAACTTGCACATTTGCTCTTTGATAGAGGGTGCACTTGATTATGATTTCTGTGCATTTGCTCTAACATACCTGTGCATGAGATCTACAAATTTGTAACTGATTTCTTGCTAACGTATGCTTGTTTTTGAATGTGTGACAGGTGCTAACATGTTTGTATGCAGGATTTAAGAAACACTAAGTTGTTTTCTGTAGGGAAGACGAACAACCAAAACACTCCAGATTTACAAATGTTTTTTGTTAAGTTAGGAATATTTGTTTTGGTGCATAAAAAGAACAAACTTTGTTTTTAGTGCTCTTAAAATGAACTATTTCAAGCTTTCTTAAAGTAGGAATTATTTTTTGGTGCTTTAAAAAGAACAAGACAAATGCACACTTCATTTTGGTGTTATTAAAAATTGAACCATTTTCAAGCTTTCTTAAAATAGGAACTTTTATTTGGTGCTTTAAAAAGAACAACACAAATGAATCTTTCATTTTTGTGCTCTTAAAATGAACAATTTCAAAGTTTTTCTAAGTTAGGAATTGTTATTTGGTGTATAAAAAGAACAAAACATTTCAATTAAGGTGCTCTAAAAATGAATTCTTTCCAAGTTTTCATAATTAGGAACATTGATTTCGGTGCATAAAAAGAACAAAACGCAAAATGATTTCCTTTTGTTGATGTGTGCTCATTTTTAATTTTGTTGACCAAGTTAAGATCATGATTGATTTCTTAGAAACACTCAGATTTGGGCTTAAAAATGAACAAATTATTCTTTTTGTCTTGCACCATTGCTATCTTAAGTGATTGATCTCCAAAATACTTTGTATTGGTGTAAATAAAAAGAATATGTTTTTTTGCTTTATTCACATATTTTTGGGATAGCACCGCTCAAGGTGCTTAAAAAGAATCAAACTGTTGAAGTGTTTGTTGTGCATTTAGTGTTCGACAAGCTAGATGGTTGTCTTCTCCCCTCACACCTTTTGGCGATCATGGGTGAGTGAAAACATCTTGAGCTTTGTACCTTTCTTTTCAAGCATACCTTTTTAAAGGGCCTACCTACTGAGAAACATCCCGCATTGGAGAACTCATAGGCGACCCAAGTGGTACTTTCGTTTTGGACCGCTATATAAATAAGTTGTGGGTGTGAGGAAAGTTCATCATCCTGTCGGGTGCGACTGGCCTATGCCAATGTATTCTTGCTCTATATCCTAGTGATGCGTAAAAACCTGCAAGGGCTGAGAGGTCTCTTAATTGAGCAAAACGCCACATGTATAGGGGCCCAAAAATAATATCCCTAGAACATTACTAAGAGCCAAATTGTTTTAAAAACTACCCCTTTATCCAAAAACATTCTTTGAAAGTGGTGTTGGTTCTCTGTTGTGTTCTGATTGGTTTGTCCTTGATGACAAAATTCACCTTTGGGTATCTATCGGCATGACTTTCACGTGGTCTTGGCGACAGTGAAAAGGTCTATCGACATAAGTATTTCTCACCCCTAAGAGGTCTTACCGAATGAGTCAGGTCTCACCGACTAATACATAAGGAGGTTCATCGGCGTAAGTGATCCTTCATCAGCATTGTGTCTTGGCAAGTTTGACTTGTTACATTGACCGACTGACACATTAAAGATTCACTTCGGCCAGACATGTTACTTTCAGTGTGAAGTCATAGCGATTGCACTTTGTCACACCGACTGGTGGTGGGAAGATACATCGGTAAGAGTTAGGGTTTTCGGCGTGAGGTCTCGGCGAGTGACCTTCGGTCTCGCCGACATTACACATGGAGTTTCATAGGCAGCTTTCGGCAAGACTTCTCTTTTGTTTCGGCGACAGAGGGTGATCCCTATCGACAGAGTTTTACCGTCGGTATGAAGTCACAGTGAGATTGTTATGTCTCACCGACCGAAGATTGAATAGGATCATATCAGCATGAGTTATACTATCAGAATGATGTCTTAGCGAACTCATCTTGTCTCACCGACTGAAGGAAAAGGAACATATCGGCATGAGTGTTGTATTCGGTATGTGGTCTCATTGAAGACATATTGTCTCTCTGACTGTGCACCGAAAGGTCTTATCAGCAAAGGTTGTGGCTTCGATGAAATGTCATAGCGATTTCGTGGTGTATTACTGACTTGTGCACAAAGGTTATATCGGTATGAGTTAATGATATTCGGAGTAATGTCTCAACGACTTTGTTGGGTCTTGCCGACAAAGTCTAATGGATGGCTTTCGGTGAGAGGTTGGTAATGTCTCGGCGATCAAGTATGTATTGTAGGGTGTTTCAGTATGACTGAATGAATTCGTTGGAACGTCTCCCCGATTATGGATTGTCACAGCGACACATAAGAGATAAAAGGGCTTTCGGTGAAACACAGTGTGATCTACATAGGGTCTTTCTGATATCAAACGGTTACAGCGACAGTGAATGAAACGAAAAGGGCATCTCGGTGAGAAACTTGCTTATGTCTCAGTGATTAGAAAGAACATAACATATGAGCTCTCGGCGTGACATAATGTATTCGTTATGTCTCTCCCCGACTCTGATGGGTTATGGCGAAAGCGATAACTAAGAGGAATGTCTAGCGATTTAATTGCCTTCGGCAGGACTATCTGGATGTCTCGACGAACGATTAACAGACTCAATCACTGTGGCCGACATGGGAATTTCTAAATATAGTTGCAGGCCGACATCATTGGTTGGCATCGAATCTCAGAGCGGTTACATGGCAGTATATTCTTTGAGTTTATGATTTTCTGTTTTGGGCAGTCGTCGTTTTGATGAAAATCTATCAGTTACAATTTGAAATCTCTTGTTTCAGCGCAAATATTAAAGCTTGTTGTTCAAGGCGTTACACTTGCAGACATTTACTTTTCTGACACATTCCTAAAATGGCAAGAGAGTTTCTGTTTCCTCTGATAAACGAATCTTTGAAGGTTTTTCTTTTGACAGACATACTGAAAGTATTGCAGAAAAACCAGGGTGAAAAACACTGTGAGTAGGCTGGTTGTAATTTTGAGACATAGTTATTGTTGGCCATATCAAGAGATGAATTGAAAAACTCTGTGATACAAAATTTGGAAAACATGATGCATAATAGAGAGTTATGAGCTTAACTGAAAACAGAGAGATCCTCTGAGATATTTTTTATTGTTCAGAAATATAATTTGAGGGGTTGGTACTCCTTGAGATAGATATCTCTAAATGAGGGGTTGGTGATCCTTGAGTGGGTGCTCAAAAATTAGCCTATAAGGCATTGTGAATAGTTGTTCAAAAGATTAAGCCTGGAAGGCATTTCGGGAGTGGTTTTTATACCCCAGGAGGGTTTTCCACTCGGCAAATTCTTGTGTCTCTTTGTTCCTCTGAGTTCTCACTGCTTTACTGTGTTGTTATTTCAGTTCACTACTTGGTTATTACTTTTATCAATTCTGTTTATGAATGATTACATTCAACTCATGAATGTTTTAATCAAAGTATATTGAGATCAAATCTGAGCTATGTTTTGAATTTTTTTTGAAAATTGGTCAAATCTGTTAAGACACCGATTCACCCCCCCTCTCAGTGTCATTTTAACTCCAACAAGTGGTGCATTGGAATTTACTTCCGAGAAGTTACCTGCCAAGTACGACTATAGGCCTGTGCCATAAGTTAAATGTAAAATTGTCTCTTTGGAGCATGAGGTAGGCCTACCTAAAAGAATGGTTTCTATCCACTAGGATTGTAAATGCTTGTTTATGTTAAACTTGCGAAATACATTCAAAATAATTTGACATCAAACTCTGTGCTTGATCTAAAAAGAACACATCCAAACAAACACTGAACATGATGGTTGAACCACAAACCCTTTGACTTAGTGTATGCATGTAAAAGAAGCCCTATATTTGCACTCTTTGAAAGGATTTTCCTTAAAGGTTTCTGAATATTCAGGTTTTTATTTCAAGCTGCATTGATCAAAGTAAACATTTGGGAACTATGGCTTGGGTGTCATGATTTCATAACTTAAGCTATAGACATGAAAGTCACACAAGTCCATGCTTTTTGAGTCAATCCAAGTGTTATTGTATCACTTGCCATACTCCAAAAATAGAAAAATTGAGAGAAAAAACAACTTAAACTTGCAAAAAATTGGATAAATATTGTTCAAATTGGAAACAAAGCACACAGAGACTACCTTTGCACAAAATTCCACTACAGTTACATTTTCTAGAGCACTTGCCAAAAAATCATTGCATTTGCTCTCTATCCCAAAAACTTCACTGATGAAAATTAGTTGCATTTGATAGAAACTGAGCACTTGCTGTGAGACTCGTGCACTTGCTTTTATTTCCTTGCATTTGCTTCTAAGAAACCAATGCACTTGCCACTAAGATGCTCGCTTTTGGCTGAGTAAACATTGCATTTGACAAAAACACACAACACTTGGACTTGCCATTCCAGATCACACTTTTTTCTCCAAAACCCAAGCACTTGACACATTTTTGGCCGCATTTAACAAATCTGGCCACTATTGCTCACCGTTTTGTGCATTTGCTTAGAAACCAGTGCTATTGCTTTATCCTGCTGACAATTGGGAAAAACAAACCAAAGCTTCTTATAGGATCATTGTTAAAACAAAGCAATTGGAAAACTAGATAAGTCATATAGTCCCTCATCCATTATTTCCATCCTACTTGTTAGAAATCAAAATTAAACAAACCATTGGGATCATTCCTTCACTCAGATGTCTATGATATCAACAGTTACTTGGGACTTGCAGATAGTTCAAGTAAGTTTTTCCGCAACATATCCTCTAGACAAGGAAGTGAAATATCAACCCTAGTCCTTCAACATTTTGATTTCCGAAAAGTAGCACCATTCCAAAATAGCACTCAAAACTTAGGGCCTTGAGCTCCATCACAACCATCACACTTTATGACCATCTAGCGACTGACTGCTCCAGTTCAACAACTGAACCTTATAACACCGATCCTACAACCTAGTCTCACACACATTGAAGGTGGACAAACTGATATCATTAGCAGTTTAAGAACCTTCATATTTGAGAAGAACGAAATGCCCAACTAGTGGAGAAACACAACACAAATCTTAGATGAAGAGAAAGAGAAAGCAAACATAGCAGCTGAAAGACCCATGTTACCACTGCCTGTGTGGCAATAGACATACACCCCTCATGAGCTCCCATAAGAGAAAAATCCTTAGATTCGGAAAAAGCAAAATCCTTAAGCAGAAATCCATACTCCGTATTTCCAAGAACTACCCTACAATTGCTTTTGCCAAAGGGTACATCTAGAGAAGGTATCACATTTGTGAAAATACACTAGAAATTTTCTATCTATGCTTTGCACTGATAGGCCACGTCTTTTCTAGAGAATAGGAGTCAAGAAAACAATCACAAGAGCTTGGCAGTTGTTTATGAAAACTACAAGATCACAACATAGGAAGAACATGGAAACGAACAAGAACAACATCAACACCCCACCAACAAAAACCACAAATGATGGAAGGGACTTATAAGGATATAAACCAAGTGACCTTACAATAGGGTATTGAGTATCAAAACTCACCAAAACATGTCAATCTATTACCCAAATCACTCTTATCAAGGATCACAACATCAAATAGGGCAACAACATTAGGGGTTTCAAAATCACCATCAAGGAATAAGTCTAGAACATCAAATTTCCCTAAATAAAATTTATGAAAAGATTGAGGAAATTAAACAAGATCGAAATACAACATATCATCAACAACTTATTCAAGGTCAAAACATTACATATCCACAACAAACGAACATCATTCCATAAACACCTCAATATCCACATCAACAACACTTCCAATATCCGCAGTACCAAGAATTTCGGCAACACCAAGGTGTACCTCAAGTGCAATATCAAAATGTACCTCAAACACAATATCAAGGAGTTCTGCAAAATCAAGTGCAAAAAAAATAGGAAAAGCCAGAGAGGAAAAATTACCAAAGAAGAAGGAAATTCACCCCTTTGGGAGAGACTTGATAGGTAATCATGCACGAACTAGTACAACAGGAACTTATCAAAATCAACGACAGTCCAACTTATGGTGAACCAAAGTTTAAACTTCCTTAGTGTAACAAGTACGAACAATGTGAGTTCCACAAAATCAAGGGTCACCCAACGGAAAAATGTGCTACACTCAAACATCTCATCCAAGACCTTATTGATCAAGGAGAAATAGCTATTAACGTTCAAGGGCCATCTACCAATGACAACAATGACAATGTCTCAACGTCAAAAGTTGAAAACAACGATCAAGAGCTATCTATCACTGATCACATTGACAATATCTCTACATCATTTGATGAGCAAGAGGACATAAATCAAGAAGTTGTTCCCAAGCATGATCAAAATCAATCACCCAAGTCTAGCAATGATCCAGTCCAAAATATATTGACATCATCCAACCTCATGGCAGTACATATTGATGATCAAGAGACTCTTAATCCAACACTTATACCCAATGCAAAAAATCTAAGCCAAGAGCTATCACCCATATGCCCACATTTTTGAGAAAATCCAAGGACCCTTTACAAGCAATCCTTTCTTTGAAATTGATCCATGTCAAGAGCATGATCATCCAAAGCATATCAAAGATAATACCACACAAAGTCAAGATTAAAAATCCCTATCATCAAAATACTACAATGACTTGGTAGGTATCTTCCAAGACATCCAAGGTTTTCCAAAAGAAGAAAAAATCCATATACCAAGCACACATACATCTACCCATGAGATGCTTACTCCTAATGGACATGTAGATGATCTTCATCTAGGACATGAGTCTCATACTCTTGATGAAATTACCAAGGAACAAGAGTTACCTACTCTTAACATCTTTACACATGATCAAAGCACAACAAAATCTATAGGCATATTTGAAATTGATCAAGAAGAAGCATTAAAATAAAAAACATCCTCTAGGAAGGTTGAAGACATCAAGTATGAAAATATGGAGCATAGTATCTTAAAATCAACAAAGATAATTAATAATCCTGAGCAAGAGAGCATTGGGTACAACAGTCAAAGAAGCACCAATATATTTTGAAGGTCCATCAAAATCTAGTATTTCACAGGATGAAGTTGACAATATCAATCAGGAAGTTATCCCACCTATGAAGGATCTTATCAGTGAAGGAGCTATCACATTTGAAGATCCATAATAGATCAAAGAAGGATTAGCACCTTGTTTCCAAGGTAAGACATATCCTATTGCAAATACAAATTTTCAATGGATTCATTATCAAGACAGAGGATTAGGCGTACATGAATAGGGTATTTTAGAACCAATACAGATTATTGGAAATCCTAAGCATCGAGGTCTTGGTTATTCAACAATTAAGGGATCTAAACATATCAGGGATACCTCTATAATATTGGGGTCAACTTTATCTAAAGCAAGCATCAACATAGAGAGCATGGAGGCTCCTTATGATGAAATTGCTACCAATGCTACAAATAGCCATGTCATTAATCATCATTCACCCATATTTCAACCCTTTGATTGGGACCAACAATAAGAGAAAAGGCTATATCCAAGAATGAAACAAGTCATTGAAGTAGAAGAATCAATAGAACAAAATGGAAAAGAAAAGTTTAAATGGATACAAAAGAAAAAGAAAGAAAATCATCCCTATCAAAATCCATTAGTCAAAGAAACTATGGGGAAAAATAAAAAAGGGAAGTTCATCCATCAAAAAAGTCTAACAATGCAAAAGAAAGCTTCAAGAGTGACCTACAAGGTATATCAAGACATTGGTCCCAATCGAATCTCCATATCCACCCACCATTGCTCATCATCCCAAGTTTAGAGAGTCAAAGGTTCCAAACTGTCAACCAATCCATTCAAATATCATATCCCTCAATGCATTTCACCATCCAAGATATCCAAATCGCATTAACCATGCGTTGGAAACAACTCTTTATCATAAGGATTCTAAGGGAACTCTATCACGATGTGTGCATTAAGGTAAAGTTAACTCTGATATCAACAAGATAAGAATTATCAGGGGTTACATTCAAGTGCTTGTATCCTAGCAAAACAACTCCAAGCAGGATATCGTTGGCACATCATGACAACAACAACAACAACCATTTCAACACCAACAACATCTACATCAACACCACCAGGTGGTTCAACATAAGCATAAAATTGTCACTATAATGAAAACCTGGTAAACAAGTGTCTTGTGTGACATCAAAAATCAATAAAAATAAATATAAAAAATTAAGAAAATAGTCAAAAGAAAAATCATCCTCTAGTGAAAACCACTATGGTGGCTCTTTGGACAAGTACCATGGTGAAAAATTGTCAAACATGCGTCATGTGTAGAATCTAGCATCTACATGGTACCCTTCCCAATGAACATCAACAAGGTGGGCCACATGGTCCTCTTCCAAATCAATAGTACCAACAACAAGGTATCCTGCTAATGCACTACTAGGGGAACCTTCAAAATAGTTCATCCCGACAACAAGGTGTACCACCAATGCACTACCAAGGTAACCTTTAAAGATACCAACAATGTGAATTATTCCTTCACTTGAAAATTCTAAGATATCAACAGTTGCTTGAACCTCACAGCTAGTTCAAGTAAGCTTTTCCACAACATATCCTCTAGAAAAACACAGTGAAATATCAATCCAAATTGTCAATACCTTAGCACTATCAGGGTAACCTTCAAAACAATCATATCAACAAGGTATCCCGCCAATGCACCACCAAGGTAACCTTCTAAATAATTCATCCCAAAAATAAGGTGTACCACTAACACACTACCAAGGTAACCTTCAAAGATACCAACAATGTGGATTATTCCTTCACTTGAAAATTCTAAGATATCAACAGTTGCTTGAACCTCACAGCTAGTTCAAGTAAGCTTTTCTGCAACATATCCTCTAGAAAAACACAGTGAAATATCAATACAAGTTTTCAATATCTTCCACCCTAGGCAAAAGGGTAAAAATCCAAAAAAAGAAGGAAAAAAGATTAAAAAAAAATACAAAAAAATCAAAAAACAAGAAAAAATAGTAAAGAGAAATAAAACATTTTGAGTGAAAACCACTTTGTAGCACTCCTAGAACAAGTACCATAGTGAAAACTTGGCAAACAGGTGCTATGTTTGAATAAAAAATGTATCATGATCTATTGGTACTATCCACAACATCCACCCATTCGTTTCATAATAAAATAATGTGTCTAGCCATGGCTTGTTTCTAATTTAGGAAAGTAGTCTTGTCTCAAACTAGGGGAAACTTCCCGAAGCTAGTCATGTATTGGATCTTTGAACGTCCTATCATGGTTAAAAAACACAAAAATAAAAAACATTATGAAAAACAACAAAAATAAAAAAATTATGAAAAACAACAAAAATCAAAAACGTTTGAAAAACATAAAAAACAAAACAACATTGTTGGATTATTCCTTCACTCAATCATTCTAAGATGTCAACATTTTCTTGAACCCTACAACTAGTTCAAGTGAATTTCCCACAACATATCCTCTAGATATAGAAGTGAAATATCAATCCAAATTATCAATGTTGTCTATCCCAAAACTAGTTTAAGCTTTTGAGTCAAACGATCGAACTGCGTGGTCTCTACGTGTACAACGTAGGAAAGGATTAACAACCCTCGAGAGCCTAGGTTAGTCCCCTTAGGTTTCTATCATGATTTTTTTCAACTTAGTCAAAAAATACAAAATCCAAAAAATAGTCAAAAAATTCAAAATCCAAAAACAGTAAAAAAATACAAAATTCAAAAACATTCAAAAACAAAAAGATCACAAACATTCAAACCAAGCGAACTACGAGCGTTTTCATGTACAACGTAGGAGAGGCTTATATTTGATGAGCCCCCAAGGCCCTAGGTTAGTCCCCTCAAAACAACAAAAGCATCATAAAACTCAAAATATTAAAAAGACCTACCCCATCATCAAAAGCCATAATAAAATTTTCACTCATAATAAATAGATCATCACACTCACCCTTTGACAAAACAAACAAACAAACATAGAAAACATAAAAAACTAGAACTTTCAAGCAAACAAACACAAAGATTTGATCACAAAATGGACAAAAAGAAAATCCAAGTATTAACTACCTATATTTTTGACAATTCACCAAAAACATCCTGAGATATGCCTTAACAAATCCGTTTCTACGATAGACATGATCAACAATGAATACTTGCTTTATTGAGAGTATGAAAGTTGTGTTGAAACAATTCATGAATTAGTTGCATGTTAGGTGTTCTATACCTCTCTGTATGACTAGTCCGAAAAGTTTTTTAATACAACCCCAAACATATACGAATAAGGATTTAGAGAAGGAATGGGGGAAATTGAGCATCATTTTGATTTGTTGTTTGTAAGATACTTTTGTAATACTACCATGGTGAATACTTGCTTTATTGAGAGTATGAAAGTTGTGTTGAAACAATTTGTGAAGTAGTTGCATGCTAGGTATTCTATACCTCTCTGTATGACTGGTCCAAAAAGTTTTTTACACAACCCCAAACATATACTTGAAACAAAGTTTTTTCGTATGTCTGGTATGGGAAAATATACTCTTTGTTTGTAGAGTTAAAGTCCACGCAATAGATACAAAGTCACCTTGGTCATTAATACCTTGGTGCATCATATCTATTTGCTACATCAAACAGGATTGTTCAAAACTGTGAAGCCTCCAAGCAAAGTGAAAGCAACATCATCAACTACTAACAACATCAAATTTCTATCCATCATCGATATGTCTTCTAACTAACATAGCAATATCATTAGTACCATATCCATCTTGCACCCACAATGTCGTCAATACATATCATGATGATAATAAACCAATAAAAACATCATGTATCATGTATGGGGCATACATCCATCATATATCAACATCACATAAACATCATTTATCCAAACGATATATTGATCATCCATAATAAAACATCATATGAAACAAAGTATGATTCATCCATCCATATCATATGCATACATCAGAAAAGTAAAAAAGAAAACATACATAAACATACACCATCATACATCGTCATCCATGATCATCACATAAGCATAAAATGAACCTGAATTGAAGAAGGTATATCTCATATATATCATCATAAAAAAAGGGCGAATATCATAAGTACATCATCATCAGTGAAACAAGTGTGATAGGATGATACAAAATCATACATATATACGAGGCCTCGACTAGGCTGATGAATATATATACAAAAATCATGTCTATAATATGTCTCTAAGTAATGAACACCATGAGGATCATGTACAAAAAGTAAAACTGCCCGACAGGAAGAACAAAACCCTATAGACCAAGGTGCAAACCACCAGTTAGATTAGGCTGTCTAACAGAGTGACCACCCTCCTCGCCACCACCATCGCCCGCAACACTTGGCTCTCCAAACTGTGGACGCTGAGGAGCCCTAGGAACAGTAACATCATATAAGGTCTAATAATATGTGGAAATCTATAATAGCTGATCTCGCTTTCTTTGAAACTATCCACTCTACTTTGAAACTATCATGCTCTGCCCTGAGAGTATCTTTCTCTGTTGTAAGCAACTATACCTAAGCCTTTGCAGCATGTCGTTGCCCACTCTCACTATCTTTCTCATCCCTCAAGTTGTCCCTCTACGGTTAGAGTAGCAACCCGAGCCTCCATGACCTGTTGTCGCACTATCTCTGTATCTCTAGCAGTAGTCATTTGAGCTAACAGTATACCTCCATCCCCAGGTGGTGGAGGGGGACCTAGAACCTATCCATGACCTTGCACCTGAGGCATATTCTCATCCTAACCACCCCGTTCCCTACCGTCTTGGGCCCTATCTAGCTGCTTTGCAAGAACCTCAATGCACTGTCGCTCCTTGTGCTGACCTGTAATACTTTCTCTACCTAAAGCAGGGTCACCCCCAGGATTTGTGAATCTCAATGGCCTACGCTGTGCTCACCACTGATCATAATAAAGAGTATTACCTGAATCTACTAAGCCCACTGGCCAAACCCAAGCAACTGAGGCAAGTGCTCTAAACTCAACAACATCATCTTTGTCTGCCTGGTGACCCCATACGCGGACCTCCTAGGTAGTGGTTTGATCGAAATGAGCCTCATACGTATCAGGGAACCGTCCCTGTCTCTCTCCAAACTGATGACACACTCTATTCGGTAAGTAATGCTCAAGCAGAGAGGGAGAACGACCAATCAACCATCTAGTCTGCCGACAGTAAACAAGATGCTTTGGATCCTCTGGCCATGCCTCGTAGTCCATATAAAGTCTCCAAACAAAACCTGACATATTATCGAAAATGCAACGCCAGTATGGAAGATCTCCAAGTAGGGTGTAGTGTAAGAAATCTCCGTAATGGTATGAGTATGGATCATCAAGAGTACAATCCTGTATCCCATTAGGTTGAGCAATTGCAATATGCTCCCAAGCCCAAATATGCAAAAGAGAAACACCTGCGGAAATAGATTTCCCACCTCGATATACAACCTCATGCATATCTTTGTAGAGGTGGGCGAAGAGACATAGACCCCATGCATATCTGATCCCATGCTCAAACATACCCTCAATGCAGATACCCCATCCAACAGGGAATTGACAACCTCTCCTATCAAGAACAACTAGTCCCGAAATCAAACCACAAAGGACAAGAGAAATGGGATCTGCACTGCCAATGAACTCAGACAAATCAATCTCCAACTATCGCACCTCCAAATGTCTAACATCCAAAAACATGTTGTATAGCATGAGTACCCCATCAAACATGGTATGTCACGAGCTTGCCATGGATGGGAATGCAAAGAATCCTCCACACATCCTCGAGCGTAAAGGTCGCCTCTCCTGTGGGTAAATGAAACAAGGACATCACTGAATGCCACTACTCCACAAGCACGATCATCATCGCTGTATGAGTCTGGATGGGAGGCATATAATAGATATGATGCAACCCGACCACATCTAGAACATCTCGCTCTAGAACATCAAAACCAATAATTAGATCAAACACATCCCGTGGTCGCCTCTCTCTCGTTTGTAGTGGTTTAAGGATGGCTTGAAATCATTTTAACCCACAATGTTAGGGTTTCGATCTGAAAGCACAAAATGACACCAAAACGATGAAAAATGACACTTGTGGCTTTGAAACAGGTAAATGCTAGCAAGATTTAACAAAAGTAAAGAAACAAGAGTAAAAGCAAATAAACAAGAGAAAAAGCAAACAAACAAAAGAAAAAGAAAACAAACAAGAGAAAATGCAAAGAAACAAGAGGAAAGGCGAGGGTTTGAAGCAAGGGTGAGGGTTTAAAGCAAGGGTGAGAATATCAAATGCAATGATCTAAAGCAAGTGCAAGGATCTAAAGTAGATGCAAGGAAACAGTCTAAACAATAAAAAAATGCAAGGATCTAGAGCAAGGGTGAGGATTTAGAGCAACTGCTACTTTCTAGGGAAATTTTTTAGGTCAAAGGCAAGGATCTTGAGCAAGAGTGAAGGTTTTATGTCAAGTGCGAGCTTCCTGACCGAGCAAGTGTGAGGAAAACGATGCAGATGCTTTGAAATCATGAAAAATTTGCTATTGACCTAGGAAACTTTGTACACAAAATATGAGAACAAGACAAGACGAAAGCGAGAAACAAGAGGGTACATATCGGGCCATCGACGCTTGTGGGCTGTCCAAACTCCTGAACTAGGTCTGAACGATGCAGGGCTCCTTGAATCCTTGAAATTGCTCCTTGAGAACTGACAAAATGGGAAATCCAGAGACAAAAATTAGCTATAGGATCAAAGCACAAATGAGGTAATTAGAACATTAATTCCCTATATTAACCCTCAAAAAACCCTAATTTCACCTAGGAAACCCTAATTTTTACTTAGGGAACCTTCCTACGTAGAACTTACAATTTCCTGGGAAGATCGAAACAAGCAACGAGGGACCTATAGACCCATTTTCTTCATCCTAAACACATCTGAATGGAAATAGAACATTGTCATGAGCTTAATCTCCAAATTGAAATTTTTGGCCAACCTCTCGAGGGGGCAACATAGAGTCCTACCATCATTCCATTGAACGCTGGGGCATGGTGAAGCATAAATCTTTTTCAAAAACTTGATCTTAAAAACAAAATCTTTGAAACAAAGCAACTAGTACTTTGTCTCAAAGAGGGGGAAAATGTAGACATGTAAAATTGACCTAACACCTATCACACACCCTAAATAGCATCAAACAACATCTAAAATCCTAATTTCCTCTATTAATTGAATAAAATGATATTATTTAATTAATCCACTTTTTCATCATTTTCGATGAATTAAAAAATTTTTATTTATTTAATAAAGTCCTAAAAAACCCTATTTCTGCTATTAATTGAATAAAACGACATTATTTGATTAATTCACGTTTTATCATTTCAACCAATTAAGTAAATTACATTTGTCGAATAAAGTCCTAATCTAACTTTATTTCATCCTGACTAGTTAAATAACACCAAATATTTAATTACATCACTAAATCACCTTATTCCCCTAAGTTAATTAAATTATTAAATCATAATAATTTAATTACGACACTTTCCCTCCAAAATTTGAATAAACTAAATCAAACTATTCAAATCATTCATCAAAAATGAAATCAAACTAATGCAACTTTGTATGCAAAATTCAAACTGGATTTGGACATTCAACTCCAAAATAAATAAATAAATTAATATTTCCCAACCACTTTCCTGATTGAGCCCCTAATTTCCCAATCTAATCCTGATAGATCAATCTATTTCTGACTGAGCAATCTAATTCCTTACAGAGCAATCTAATTCCTGACTAACCAATGTATTTCTCAATCACACTAATTATTCAATCTTTTTCTCAATCACACAAATTGTGCAATCTACTTTGCACAATCTACTCATGTCTAAATCCTCTCAACACCTTTTGATTGTCGATCTTGATTCAACATTGTTTAATCTTAATCGTTTGTTTCCAATCTCATTTTCTATATAACAAACCTCATTCCTCACAAAAAAGGATCAAAGAGTCAACATCATTTGGATAATGAAGTACTGTCGACATTCACAACCACCATTAGAGCTTCAACATTTCTTTGATCAACGAACATCAACATCGTTCTTCAAGCTTTTGCACATGAACTATGGAAACTTCGCAGTGATACAAACAATCCAACATTAGGTGAACACACTCCAATATGAGATGGGTAATTATTTCATTGTTGAATTCATTTGTTTATGTATTACATTCACATGTTCTTGAATTTAGTAATCTTAATTGTTCATTTTGTAAGTGTAGGATTAAATCTAGATTAGTGTTCTTGATCTTAGATTATATTTTGATTTCATTTACATTTATCTTGTTTGCATCTATGATTTTTCCCCTTACACATGCTCAAATGTTGGTTTCTTAATATATATATATATAGTCAAAGTGCAATATGTTTGGAAAATAAATCTATTTATCATACTAAGATGAAGCATATTGTTATGTAGTATTATTTTGTTAACTATATGGTTGAAAATGAAAAGGTGGTTTAAAATGCATTTGATGACATTGGAATTTTTTGATAGTATTGAGAAATTTTCTTGCTTTAAGAAATCAATGGGCATAAGTGTCCTCAACAATTTATTTTTGTGGCCTCCTATGCAAAGTATTTATGAAGTGGAAGAATGTGGATATTTGTTGTATACTTTTCATGTTTTAAAGCTCTTGTAGAGTTTACATCCCACCACAACAAGGGAGTTTGAAGCCTCACCCCACCTAGGTGTATGGGGGGTCCACAACCCCCATGAGAGGATTTGGGGGTGAGAGTTGCTAAGATTTTATTGAGGCCTTATAGATGACCTTTTGGCTCATTATTTCTACATCTATTGTGTTGGAGTACTTATTAATATTGTAAAATGGTGTACCCATAAACACTCACACATGGATTAGGTTAAGAACAATTGTGAATGCATATTTTTGGGGTCACTCAAGTGAGGGGTATAGGCCCTCTCTTGTTATAATAAAATAATATCAAATTTTTAACAAATGTTTAAGGGAACTTTGTTGGAATGGTGAGAAAATTGTATATACAAATCACACCATTATCACACAAATGAATAACACTAAATATGTATTATTATATGGTTGATTTGAGATAGATATTACATTGTTTGCGTTGACTTATAAAAGCTACTTCTCGTCAACTAGCCTACAACTATCAAAAAAATTCTGCACACAAGTAACCTAAATTATTGCACCCAATAATATAATTCCAATAACTTTAAACATATTAACATTATTGTTTACTAACATACTATTTATTTATTAACCTACTAGCTATACTATAAATGTAATGAAATTCTAACATTCCCCTCATTAATACATCAATTTTAAGAAATGTCAAACATTAAATGGATTGAACATAGTAGCTCATATGGAAATTTGATGAACTAGGACATACTCATGACTCATCAAATCTCTCAAATTTCCTATATCACACCAAACCAAACATATCAATGGATGTATTGATTGCCTAAGAATACCTATAAATTGAGAACTACTCAACTATTCAAAAGTACATCACTCTTGCGAGTCGAGACATACCCAACTATTCAAAAGTACACCACACCCCTTACGAGTCAAGTCATACTCAATTATGCACAAGAAAACCACCCCACATATGGATTGAGACATACTCGACTATCTAACATGCAATACTCTAGTTGTGAATTGAGACATACTACTATCCATAGCAACATCACTCTTATGAATCAAGACATAGTCAACTGTCCATAATTACAAATCTCCATGTTTGTGGATTGAGACATGCTCAACTATCCATAGATACAAAACTTTTTTGGATCAAGATATGTTCAAATATCCAAAAGAATAAAACATAAAACTACCAAGCTAGCTCATACCATCTTTGAGCAAGAATCTAGTTTGAAACAGGAAATAATCCTCCGACCTATGGTGTCCTCTAGCCTCTTTGTTGATCTTATTTAAAATCTTACCATCAAATATTTGGATGGCCTTGGGAGTACAAGCACTATATATGGTCATGTTTAAATGCAAAAAACAAAACAATGGTTGTCATATTCAATTGACAATACATCCATTTTCCACAAATGCCTCCAATACAAAACATTTTCTAGAGTGACACATATAAACCTTGTATCTCCAAAAAACAAACCTTCAACTAAAATGTTTTGAAGATGCCACTAACCCTTATTTCTCCAAATAAAAAGTAATAAATGTGAGACTTGAACTTAATATATTTACATTAAATAACAAGTGCCACATAGTGGTGAGTACCTTCCTTTGAAGTATTGTGATAATAATATTTGTTTTGTAATAAAAAAAATTAATGGAAATGCATTTGAATGAGTATAATAATTATGTTAAGTTGTAGTTTTTGTTTTCAAGCTCTTGATTGTACATTATGCACATAAATAATTTGAGGAAACATGGATATATGAGCTATGCCAATGTGATTACATCCACTCAATGTTTCAAATGATGCATTATAGACAAGCGCTAAATCAATAACACTAATTTTAAAATTATATAAATTTAAGTTATCCTAAATTAACCCAAACAAAGTGTTGAATTTGATGCAAATTTCACCAATATAATTTTATATAAATGATATATTTTCCCTTAAAATGTGACATCGTTGTAATTACTTGGACTAAATATTGTAGAAAGAGATGGGCCAAATTAACCATCAAAGACTTTAGTTTGACTGTTGTTAGTTTGTGGGAAAAATAAGCTTGATAGCTAATTTAATCATCTTACACTTTAGCTTGGTGACTGTTGCATTCACCCTTAGATCTTGAAGGATTTTGTGGTTCTTGTGAGATCAGGCCTTTAGTTGTGCTCACAAATAGTGGAAATAAATTTGGAACTTGGCTTATACCAAGAAGCATTGGTAGATATCAAGAAATACTATGAGTGTTGGTATGTGGATCTAGTATGGCCATGGTTTAGTTGTGAAAAGGAAAAATCTCAGAGAAACCGACTTTGTAAAACCCTAATAGCTTCTAAAAGGAAAGGGTTGGGATGGGATTCTGATTTGAGGAAAAACGATTGGCTTATACTTGGATAATAAAAGTATTGGATGGGCGGTTTGGTGGAAGCCAAGTTAATTCTGTGTTATGATTTTATTGGTCTTTGTTTATTATTTAAATCTGCAATTAGATATCTACTATGAGCTCTACCCTTTCAAATGCCATGGATGTGAATTTAAATTTAATGGCTTTATATGTAGGAATTTAGTTGCTTGAGCATTCACATGTTCTATTCATAGAATAGAAAGACAACTTCACCAAGGTATATCAAACATGTGTTTCTTGTATTTTGACATTAACAAAGCTATCTTAGAACTAGATTCATAAAACGTAAGTATGCTAATATCATATGGCAATTTTATTAGATTGATGAAGATCAAAAATATGAAAAAATGGGATCTTTGGAGAAAGGTATGGACATCAATCAAATAATAATGCAAGGGATTTTTTGTCAAATGTTGTAGTTGCGTGTACCCTGGTAGACATGAACTATCATATAAGTTAACCATGTAAATAAAAGAAATGATTTATATTTTTTTTGAAATTTTATATCATGTAGATTTTCTCAATCAAACATAAATATTTAGGTACTTTCATTCATTTTAAGTATGTTTTAGTGGAACAATGTAGTGTCACACAAGTATACAAAAACGTATCAAAATGAGATCAATTTGGTTCAAATGTAGATCCAAAAAATATTTAGTTCAATATTTTGCACAAAGTTGTATAAAGTTTTTATTTTTCAATATCTTGAACAATGTGAAGATTGTAATAAGAGGCAAAATTGTTTAGCCAATGAGAATGGAAATAATTATTTTTGGGTTAAAAAATTTACATGCATACTATAAAAAATAAACATAAACTTTAGGTATGAAATATTATCTAGTATACAATTGGTTAGTAGGTACACATTAATAACTATATAAGTAATTTTGATTACAATAATATTTTCCTAAAAGTAGGTACAAATCAATATTAAGCACAATCATAGCAATATAAAAGGAAATTGACTATGCATATAAACAATAATAAGAGAAGGTTGGAGATAAATATAATAACTATCATTTTTTGCGTTGATGATACAAGCCATGACATTTGATTGTGTAGGAAAAACATTTTTTTCCAAAAATAGTGACTTGTGTTTTTTTCTATGTGATGAAATACATCCAATTAGTGAAAAAACAAAGAAAACATTGATGGATGAAGTAGATTCAATAAGAAGGAAGATAAAAATACCAACCTTCATAAAACACTACAATACATTCAGACTTGATTTTTCTAAAGCCTATTTAGTGTAGTTTGAGGCTTCATGGTTACTTGCTTAAAAATTGACAAGCAAAGTCCTTTCTATGTGTCGTTTGAAGTTTGTAGGCATATGAGTCTATCCACAAGCCTAGAATCCAAATGTATAAATTTCTTATTTGATTTTTGCTATAGCAATTTACTTTGAAAAATGAAATTATTCTAAGGTAATGATTAGTAATGGGCCCTTGGTTTACATTTTGAGAAGGATTAATTATTATATAGTATGATTAAGTTTTTGTAGAGGATATATCTATAGAATGAAACCTTAATAAGTATTAATATTATTTCTTACATCTTGGTCTTGTATAGGTATATAAAAGTATAATGTGTTGAGAGACCAAGAAGAAATATGTATGACTAATAATGATTTATGACGTGTTTTTGGAAAAAAATATAGTAGGTCAAGACTAGCATATTGTTGATTTCTTTTCCTAATTTTGAGCTAATATGAGACTGTGGGCTATCCTAAATTGAACATTGTTCATGGTTGAAATGTGTATTATGTTTTGATTTCCTAGGTTGATCATACAAGCCATGACAATAGGGACACATATTTTAATTATCGGTTACTCATATTGTATCCTCCAACTTCTATCCATGAAATTCATAAATGGATCTTCTCTATCCATGTCTAGTTTAGATAATTTAATTTAACAAACCAATTAAGTAAAGTTAATTATGCAAAGTTAGTCAACTAGTCAAAAATAATAGTTATTTAAGTCTGTTACATTGAAGTGCGAGGTAATAAGCCAATACAATTATTTCTAATTTTAGAGAAATTTTATAAATAAGGGAAGAATTCCTTCATAACCAAAAGATGAAATGCGAGGAATGTGGATAATATGAAGGATATTCATAAATATGATATTTTACTAGTTTATATTTAATTGTGAAACATAATTGATAAGCTTATTAATGATGTAATTATTTTATGTTTTGTCATTTAAATATAATTTATAACATAATAGTTTGTGTTTATAGTGATTTTTTTCATATATAATTCTTGATCCTTTTATAAGCATGTCATGTTCCCATATAATTGATTGCATGGCATGAGAAACCCTACCCTCTTCTACCTTTTTAATAATTCTTATTAACATATCAGATAATAATTATGCTAATAATGAGATTTCATCATAGCTTTGAAATTGAAATATAATTAGGAAAAGCCAAATGATGAAACATTAAAATGTCACCCTTTTTAAATTAAAAAATAAGTGTTTCCCTTGCACACATATATTTATGAATATTTGTATAAAGTAGGATATTTACTCAAATTTGCATTCCTAATTGTCACATTAACATTTATTAGATGATATAGCTATAAGTTAGCTAGATTTTAGTTTCTTTATGTTTTTATTTTCTTATTAAGTGTCTATAAATTGGGATTAAGGTTTTAGGGACCTCACACTATTACAAGTCACAATGAAAAATCAACCCAAAATACAAATGTTAGTTAAAAGTTTTATCAATCTATATTGGGTTAATGGGAAAAATTATTACTTTGTAATTCATTATTGATAATCACACTTCATAAATTATTATAATTTTAAACTATTATTAATGTATGTTAGTCAAAGGTGAATATCATCTTTTTGTGATTTCAACAATAATAATATTAATTATTACTATTATTATTTATTTTTGATAAGTTAAATAAGGATTCTGTAGGGGTCCTCTCCTAGGATAGAAAATTATATATGTAAAAATGGCCAAATAAACTCAAAGAATCATTCTAAAAGTTACAAAATAAGCCATCCAACTTGTTAGGAAGATAACTAATAAAATTGTAAAACTCCCCCAAACTAATGAACAAGCCCTCTACATACTATTTTAGCTAGAAGGAGTTGATACATCACCATCCTTAGGAAACACCAAGATACTTGGATCCAAGAAAAATAAGTAAAAAAACTTGAAAGATTCCACTTTTTTAAACAATATGAAGTTGGTAGGAACTAAAAATTTCTAGGTTTACCTCCCTTTACCATGAACCACAAATTTTTCAAATGTAATAATAAGTCTTGAGTATATAATTCTAAATCTGCATTATTATTCAATGGGACCTGCATCAGAATATAAAACTACTCCACATCATACTAGATTCGATCCATCACAATAAAAATAATATAAACAATATCCTTAAGATTCTTTCCCAACATAAGGAGATAATAATTTAGGATGAATCTATTGAGAATATATTCTCTAGCCATCAATTTAGACACTTGGGCTTCTAATTTTTGGATAATATTTAGTAATAGATGCCTTGGTATGAGCAACTCTTAAATCAGCCATCCCATCCTCCCTTAGCAAATATTTCACAAAATACATGAAATATCTAGAATAATGAATACCTTCTTTAAGTAGTAATTAGACAATGCACAAACATATGGAAATCCCTTGAAAAATACGCCTTTTTTATGGTGGATTGATTAATTAACAAAACCTTCACATAATCTACATAAAAAAACCCATGTAATAATTGTATGTTGGTGAAGCTATGTACAACAATGCTATGTCTTATTTCAATGCTATCAAGTTTTTGTACAAACATGCTTTGGATGACCCTTACTCTAGCATGTTTTTCCCTCCAGCCTCGAAGTTAGCTAGTTCTTCTAAAGGTTTCACATATTAGTGTCTTGTTAAATTATAATTTTGCAATTGTCTCCTAGGGAGAACTTTGGTTTTTGCTCTTTTGAAGCTATGTAACTCTCTTTTTTCTCTTTATTATATGATATAGTGGCTCTACCACTTTTACCTTAAAAAACATAGAGACTTCCCATGAAAGAAGACAAAAAAATTGATGATAGGGAACAAAGTTGGAGATTAACTCTTGGAGGTGAGAAGAGTGCTACATGTATAAAGGTTCAAAATATCATATAGGGTGTCTTGATCAAACCAATGATTTCATACCTTTCCACTACCCATTTCAAACCATGGTTAAATTTTCTCATACTAAAATCTTAAGGGATATTGAAATTAGGGAATGCATATTTCTTTCCCATGAGTGAAATATTTCTCTAATACATGTCTCAAATTACATTAATTCATATCATCACTAAACTTAGTGAAAAAGGGAGACCAATCTACCCAATGTTAGCTAATATATTTATGACCATACTGCATCCTGATAGCAATGAATAAACATAACCATATCTAAATGAATACACAAGAGTTGAAATTCAACTAAGATGATGTTTAATCCCAATCTTGTAATTTATTCTTTTCAAATAATTGATCACTAAAACCTAGAGTCCCCTTCATAAACCAACATTTTAAACTAAATGCAATAGCCAATTTAATCCCTTATAGAATAGCTAAATATTTTAGCTAAATATTTTAATTTTTTTTCTTTGGAACCTAAAAAGATAGAAGCCTCTTTAACAAATAAACCAAAAAAATAGTATAAAGCTACACCCACAACTACCTAACCTTGAGTTACCTCTAATTACAATATCTAAATTTAATTTATAACAATCACTTTATGGTGGTATCCAAAAGAATAAGTTTTACTTAGAGATTTTATTGATTACCACTTTAAAAGATAATATTAATATTTATTATTAATATTACAACTTTATTATTATAATGAATATCTAAACTTTCCCAGTTTAATATTTTGGAAAATTAAGCTCCTAAAAATCCTTTATTTCTCCCCCTTAACTAAGATAAATAAAGATGCCAGATGGGATATTGTTTGCACTCCGAAGAGGGATGGTGGATTGGGTATAAGAAAAATAAAAGTGTTCAATAAAGCTCTTGTGGCAAAAATGGGATGGTTTCTTTTGGAAGGAGAAAAGTATTGAGTGTAGATTTTACAAGCTAAGTATTTGGGAAATAAGGATGCATGTTGTTTCCTCAGAAAAAAGGAACTTCCTTATGGTTCAGTGTTTTGGAATAACTTTCTAAAAATAAGAGGCACTCTAAGAAAAAGAGTGAAATTGAGAATTGGAAATGGTCATAAAATTGATTTTTGGGAGGATGCATGGGCTTCCTATGCTCCATTGTCTACCAAGAACAACCTCCCACAAATCAAAATTAGGCTGAAAAGAAATATTAGAAAAGAGGTTTCTAATTACATAAACTAGGAAGGGTAGAGACCAAAGTGGAAGGACTTTAATTTTTTTTTGAATAATGCTGTCATTAGGGGTGGTAGACAACTAAATTAGAATGCTGCTTTGGCTTCCCTCCTAGGGTAGATTGGTGATCCATATCTCTTCTTAGTTCATAGGGATGATGAGTGGATTTGGACAAAAAGTACTTTAGGGCAATTTTTGGTTAAATCTGTTTATGAATTGATGGAATATTAGCTATTCCAAAAGGAGGATTTTAATTGGAATACAGTGTGGAGAAAGAATTTAATTCCCAAGATTAACTATTTTTGGTGGACAATAATTCATGGTAAGATATTGACAATTATAATTTGAAGAAAAGGGGGTGGTATGTGGTAAATAAATGCTACCTTTGTAATAAAGAGGAAGAAACCATTATGCACTTGTTGTTTCAATGCCCTTATGCTCAAGAAGTTTGGTCTTTTTTCCTAAAGAACTTGATGATTAATTAGGTCTTCCCTCCCTCAGATAGGATGTTTATTGATGGTTGGAGTATATGGCCATATTCTCACAATATTATTATTGACCTCTAGAGACAAGTCCCCCCATTCCTCACTTGGGGTTTGTGGAAATAAAGGAACAATAGGGTTTTTAAAGATGTTGCTAAGAATAGTAAAGAGTTATGCATGCCCTTTAGGAAACAAATTCAAGAAAATCTAGAGAGTTGTAAGTATGCTCCTTCAAAGAAAAAACCTTCATATCAGGAGATGTGAATCAAACAATTATGGGGATTATCTCATGACCTTAACAATGTTAACTGGGCTAAACAACTAATAAGACAAAGCACTATTTGGATTCCCCCAGATCCAGGGTGGATTAAATACAACTTTGATGAGCGTTCTAAGGGAAACCCTAGTCTGGCGGGTGTAGGAGGAATTGTTAGAAATTATCAAGGCATTTATGTGGTAGGGTATAACAAGGGTCTAGGAACAACAACAAATAATTTGGCAGAGGCTTATGTTGTTTGGGATGGGATATGCTATCTAAAAGATAAGGGCTATACTAAGGTGATGGTGGAAGACGATTCAAAGTTAATAATTGACTACTAAATAATAAGGCTAATGCTCCTTGGGAAATAAAAGATATCCTAGACAATTGTAAAAGTATGCTACAATCCTTTCAAACTTATAAGATAAGCCATATTTATAGGGAGGGCAACAGGGTTGCCGATGCAAAGGAAAACTTTGGCTTACATTATTTGGTCTGGAAGTATTGGGACTTCACCCATTTACCAAATCAAATTAGAAATTATATCTAAGGACAAGTTGGGAGATTGGATTAATTCATTATGGGTAAAATGATTGCATTATATATGAGGAGTTGGCAGTGTTGTCCAACTATCATAAATATCACCGTCTTTCTCTTCTAGCTATTGGGCATGTTGAAAAGACTAGAGGGGAGGTATATTATTAAAATAAGGTGTACGCCAAATCTAAAAGATTTAAAAAGAAATAAAATAAAAGGAAATACTTATTTGGAAACCTCGTGCGATAAGGAGAAAGAAATAGTGGTGATTATGGTGATTATTGCTCATATCTCTAAAAATCTATTGATAGACGTGAGAAAATAAATTTTGACTTGTGTTAGTGATGATGTGAAGGTGGGCATTAAAAAAAGAGTAATCATGATTCGTAAAGGTGGTAGAGCTATCATTTCATTTAATGAAAAGCTTCAAAAATATGGGACTAGGAGTTGTATGCAGATTGATTATTTTAAACACATTGCCAGAAGGTTCGAGCCATTGGCCACACAAATGAAAAACCACCATGTCTCTATCAAAACAAAGATTTTTGAATTGCTTGTTGTGTTAGTGCTAAATGAGGAAGGATGAAGAGCCGAGTATTTTCTCCTTGCTAAAGAGCTGCAAACCAAAGAAAACACCATGAGAGGCTTGAGGAAGAGGACAAAATTGATTCAATATGACTCCCTAAAAAAGAATGTGGAGTTGTGGGGCTCGTTTGAGAGGGTTGGGTTCACTCCATACTTTGCGGCCATGGAAGGTTATAGCAAGCAACTCAGTTATAAGTTTGTGAATGCTTGGAAAGATGGTGAAGTTGAATTGGGCAATATTCATTTTATAGTTGATGCAAAGCTTATAGCCAAAGCTATGGGTCTAGCATATGAGGGGAAGAATATTACAAAGTTAAGTACTGGGAACTATCAAACATATATTGATAAGTTTTTTGAAGCCAAAGAAAAAGCCCAAAATTTTTAGAATGACTACTCTAGGGCTTTGCTACCGCCCCCTTACCATAATGTTTGATTTTTTTCTTATGAAGTATTTTACGTTAGAAGGCCATTTTCAATTTGTCCATGGTTATCATTTCCCAATATTAAATCATATTAGGCACCAGGAAAAAATAAATTTACCCTTTTTCCTCCTCTCCTCCCTAAAGCAAAGTCTTACCAATGGTGCTAACCCTCCTTTACACCAGAGCTTGATTCGTGCCATATGCAAATATGTCCTCTCTACCACCCCACAAAGAAATGTTTTCCACAATTTGATCGAGAACCCTATTCCTAAGAGCTCTATGAAAATTGAACTAATTAAGAGCCGACCCCACTCCCTGGCCAATGAACCTGCGAAAGCATCACCTAATACTGAGGACCCTACTTGGTTGGCTCTTCTTAAGATAACCCCATAAAAAAGAAAGGCCACCCCCTTTTATCCTATTACAAATAAAAAAAGGAAGTTTTTGATTCATGAGCTGGGTGTTGACCTTAACACAATAACCATTCTAGATGATAATGAAAACAACCCTAAGTGTGGATCCACTACCCCAATGGGCCATAGATCCACTCATCTTGCTTTGGATACATCCAAGGGGTTAGATAATGATGTAGGGGCATCGCTCTCCATCCAAATTTTGGTTTGAATTTTTTTTTAGTTTGGTTAGTTTTGGGATTTCTGTAGTGTT
This sequence comes from Sequoia sempervirens, assembly GCA_007258455.2. Lineage (NCBI taxonomy): Eukaryota > Viridiplantae > Streptophyta > Pinopsida > Cupressales > Cupressaceae > Sequoia > Sequoia sempervirens. The sequence goes on along the minus strand of VDFB02061179.1, from coordinate 85,570 downwards.
TTGGTGGTTTGGGCATTTGGATGTGTTATGATGTAGCTTCCTATCGCAATGCATTTTATCTTCCTATCACAAGCAACAAATGTTGGAATTCCTGTCATCTGAGTGGCAGGAACTCATTGCAATGAAGGGATGGTTGAATAATTTCCTATTACCTCCAAAAATTGACAATAAATGTGCCAGTTTGGTTGACGATGGTGGTTCGACTGCTATTCTTGGGAGGTGTCGATTTGGTTGGTTAACTTGATTATTTTGGAGACATTTTGGTTACAATCGGTTATGTATAGATCAAATAATTTTTTCAATAGAGATGTTCTTGTTTGAAGAAGCCATTCAAGTTAAGGATTGAGGAGACCGTTATTGAGGAGGAAATTGGGAGTCGAAAGGTCCAAAAGAAAGGAACCACTAACGTGAAAGAAGCGATTGATAAGGACTAAAAATTTGGGTAAACGAAGAGGGAGAGGAGATTGTGTGGAGGCCCGAAAGGAATGAGAGAGCCCAAGTAAATTCTAAGATAGAGAACAAATATGAGGGAGGAGTTTCATAAGCGATCAAAGGAATAATGAGAGAGAGTTGAAAGAAAATTAAGGGGAGCTTGATAATGAAAAGAGGCTGAGAGGAATTAAGGAAGGCCAAAGACATTGAAGGAAGGCATGACCAAGGTATAGAATGCAATAGAGGGAAATAATGATAGAGGGGCTGAAAATATGGAGGAATAATAATACAGGTCATAAAGGGGCCAATTGAAAAGATGAAATGGGAGTGACCAATCTAGAATGAGGAAGGCAGAAATGGCATGGAGGACAGAATGCAGAGTTGTGGATATAGAGGAGGCCATGGAAGTATAAGAAGGGGTCAAGCAGTCTTGGGGAGAAGAGCATCGATCCTTAAAGGATCTAGTTCATTTGTAGTTTGAAATGGATTCCCCTACATGAGTAAAGTTACTATTTCGTTGTGTGTATTTTATTGTTATCAATTGTGTTCTGTCTCATTCTATTTACAATTAATGGTGAAGGCTCTATTTTATATTTGTATGTTTGATCTGATAGTGTAAGTTCCTATAGTTTTTTGGTCTTTATCATTGATTGTGATAAAATAACCACCTCATTGGTTCTAGATTATGAGATTTTTGTAGATTGTGCCATCAATTGGTATAAGAGCGCAGAAGGTTCTAAGCACTGAGTAGATCAACAAAGCGAGGAAACTTAGCTAGGACTTGTAGGTAGTAGAGGAAGGAGAATGTGAGTGTTGTAGAAAGATCGGGGTCCAAAGGATTGGGAAGAAGACACACAGTGTGTTCCAGATTGTTCTAGTGGATATTGTTGTTAGATTTGTTGTATTACAGATTGATGCAGTAACAAGAAAGGTGTGGCACCAAAAGACTAGGCTGAGGGAAAAAGAAAGAAGCCCTAGGTGAGGTTTCTAGAAGATGGAAGAATATAGAAAAATGCAAAAGCAAATTGGGAAAGAGAGTCTCATGAAGAGAGACAAAAGGAAAGAAAACAAGAAGGAAGATGTAGAATTTGAGAGAGAGTTAGCAGGGTTGATAAAATATTTGGAAAGATACAAGTAATGGCTCGAGGAAGGCAGCCAAGATTATGTTTGGGTATGGCCAATGATGAAGAAAGTAAAGTGGCCTATGAAGGAGATTGTTAAGAAGAGGAAAAGGCAGAATGTAGAAGCCTTAAGAGGAAAGGATAAGAGGATGAAAGGGTTCCAAAAATATTGGGATAAAAAGGATTTTCCTATAGAGCAACATGGACTGTAAGAGGATAAAGAAGTTATCATTTAGGAGAACATGGAAAAAGTTAAGAGATGGAGCACAAAAGAAGTTTAAGAAGAAGAAAGTAAGGGAAAGAGGGAAGTGTCCATGAAGGAGGCACTTATGGAGACATTGTGGTCTCTTGTTTTTTGTCTAATGTTATCTTTAAGCATGTGTGTGTAGGTATGAAGAGATTTACAAGATAGGTCCAGAATGAGACCTTGGAATGGATAAGAGAAGGGTCTAGCAGAGCACCCTTGGATAGAGGTGAAGATGAGAGGAGTAGAAAACAAATTGCACAACTGGTACGCATGAACAAATTGCAGCAATATAGCAGGAAGAGGTACAATACAGGGAACTTAAATGTGCAAAAGAGAATAGTATGATATTGATTTCAAATGATAATGTAGATGTTGAGGATGATTATGAATTTTAAGATGCCCTAGAGGATGTTGCAGATGAAGGTAAAGAAGCCCATGAAGGAAAGGAGGGAAAATCCGAGCAGCAAAGTGTTGAACCTATGGATGTTAGTAATGGATTGGGCCGTAAAGAAAGAGACAATAATGTTTGTTTACAAATGAAAAGAGAGAATAGGGAGATGAAGTTTTTGAATCTTATAAAAGATCATGGATACAGGGTGCCTAGTTGGAAAAGGAAACCCTCTGATATGGGGCAGCAAATAAAGATTCAAAATGATAATGAAGAGAGAAAAGTTATGAAGGAATTAAAGAGAACACCTGTTGAAGGGAAGCCATTAAAATACAATGAAGAAGTTGTTTCCAAGGATTATTGTACCAAAGAAAAAGTGAAAAGATGAGGAATAAGTGGACTACAAAATCAAGGAAGTGTTGGCTAGCAAGAAGGCTTTGTGAAGATGATTTGAGGGTGAAGACAAAGAAAAGAGTGAGAAGCACAAGTGCATCAAGGAAAGGACAATAGTCTAATGAAAAAGTATGGGTGGTAAAGCAAGCAACAACAAATCAATGTATTGTTGAGAAGACAATGTTCAAGAGTTGGAGTTATGAAGAGAAGAACCAACCCATAGAACAAGGAGTCATGGTAAAGGATGAAAAAGAGAATAAAGACCAAGGGCATACAACAACATTTGAGAAGAGGAAGAATAATTCAAGCAAGGTAAAAGGTCAGGTATTTGATTATGATGATAATTTTGAGGCTTTGAATAAAATTTATGAATATGATTTGGATATGTGGAAAATGATAGATGAGAAAGGTGGAAGGAGAAGAAAACATTAGAAGAGAAGCACAAAATTCAAGAATGTGCAGCAGATAGAAGGAAACAAAAAGATAATGCAGATCTAGAAATGAGAAGAAATGTTGAGATGGCTGTAGTAGACAATGACATTCATGAAGAAGAGGGCTTAAACATGGAAGAAAATTAGAATGCAGTAGGGAGTAAGATTGTTTATATTGGGGCAGCAATGGTCCAAAATGAAGAAGATAAATAAAAGTACGAGGAAGACATTGTAAACATGGATATGAGAAAAGAAGCAACAACCAACTTCAAAGAAGAGGATTTATGGGAAAAGTATGCAACCATCAAAGAGGAGTGGAATGGTAATCTTGGAGGCATACAAACAAGTGAAATAGTGGCAAAGGTGTAGATGGAAGTTATGGCTGAGGATCAAGGGATTGTTGCTTAGAAAGAGGTAGATTTAGTAAAAGATTTTGTGAGTTGTGGTGTATATAATGAAGCTGATAATGGTATTGTGTTGCACCAGTTGGCCTTGGATGATGTTTGGATGGAAAACATGTTAGGTGAGGTGGTAGGAAGTGAAAATGTGATGATGTGTGTTGATGAGATATGGGTTGTTACACATGTGCATGAAATGAGTAAACTAGAAGACATGGAAATATTTGTTTTCATTGCTACAGACTAGGTGCGAAAGAATAGATGGAGAATGAGGAATGGGGGAATTGTTTTCATGAGTGAAGAGTTGAATAATGGACCTCAATATTGGAGGAATATGGCAGTAGTACTAGTAAGATGCTGGAAAAAGTGAAAGAAAAGAAAAGTTGATTATGGATTTATGAGATCATGTGTAGGAGCACATGAAATTTTATCTCCTGGGGAGTCTAATGTAGTGGCATCGCTCTCCATCCAAATTTTGGTTTGAATTTCATTTTAGTTTGATCACTTTTAGGATTTCTATAGTGTTTTGGTGGTTTGGGTGTTTGGATGTGTTATGATGTAGTTTCTTGTCGCAATGCATTTTATCTTCCTGTCACAAGTAGCAGATGTTGGACTTCTTGTCGTCCAAGTGGCATGAACTCATTGTAATGAAGGGATAGTTGAATAATTTCATGTTACCTCCCAAAATTGGCAGTAAACGTGTTGGTTTGGTTGTCAATGGTGGTTTGACTGCTATTCTTGGGAGGTTTCAATTTGGTTGGTTAACTCGATTGTTTGATACATTTTGGTTACAATTGGTTATGTACAGACCAAACCATTTTTCAATAGGGAGGTTCTTGTCTGAAGAAACTATTCAAGTTAAGGATTGAGGAGACCGTTATTGAGGAGGCAATTGGGAGTCGAAAGGTCCAGAAGAAAGGAACCACTAATGTGAAAGAAGCTACCGATAAGGACTAAAAAGTGGGTAAAAGAAGAGGGAGAGGAGACTGTGTGGAGGCCCAAAAGGAATGAGAGAGGCCGAGTAAATTCTAAGATAGAGAATAGATATGAGGGAGGGGTTTCGTAAGAGGCTGAAGGTGTAATGAGAGAGAGCTGAAGGAAAATTAAGGGGGGCTCGATAATGAAAAGAGGTCAAGAGGAATTAAGGAAGGATGAAGACATTGAAGGAGGGCATGACCAAGGTATAGAATGCAGTAGAGGGAAAGAATGATAGAGGGGCCGAAAATATGGAGGAACAATGATATAGGTCATAAAGGGGTTGATTGAAAAGATGAAGTGCAAGTGACCAATGTGGAATGAGGAAGGCAGAAATGGCATGGAGGAAAGAATGCAGAGTCATGGATATAGAGGAGGCCATGGAAGTATAAGAAGGGGTTGAGCAATCTTGGGGAGAAGAGCATCGATTCTTGAAGGATCTAGTTCATTTATAATCTGAATTGGATTCCCCTGCATGAATAAAGTTACTGTTTCGTTGTGCGTATTTTATTGTTATCAATTATGTTTTTTCTCATTTCTATTATAATTAATGGTGAAGGCTCTATTTTATATCTATATGTTTGATTTGATAGTGTAAGTTCCTATAGTTGTTTGGTCTTTATTGTTGACTATGATAAAAGAACCACCTCATTGGTTCCATATTATAATAGTTTTGTACATCGTGCCATCAGATAATAGTAAGAAATCCAAAAGTTCAGAGGATAAGAGTTTGGAAGAGGATAAAAAGGGGAAGAAGGTTGTTGGGGAGGAAAAAGATTCCTCCTCTGAAGAATGTGTGCTGGATATCCTAGGTGGTGATGAATCTCTAGAGGAAGAGGAGTTGGGATCAGAGGAGGTGGATGGTTCTAGTCAGGAAGAGGAGGGTTTCAATTAGTAGGAGGAGGTGTAGGACGTTGAGGAGGACATTGAAATGACTAAGGATAAAGGAACAACAACAATGGAACTAGAGAGCTCGAAGGATTATCAAACGGGCCTGGAATTAACCAGAGTGCAAAGGATTAAGGAAAGATTGGTGATCCTGGAGAAGATGGTACAAAATGAGAACAATACTAGCAAGTTTTAGGCTCTTGCGAATGCTGTGTAGAACATGTGTAGGGTTGTGGATGTGGTTATGAAAAAATTTGTTATGGTGAACATCTTGGGACAAGGAAAAATCAAGAAACAACAAAGGAAGAAGGAGAATAAGGATGATGTCAATCTATCATGAAAGATGGAGGTCAAAGATAGTTTTGAAGATTCAGTTGAGGATCTGATGAAGGCATGGAGCCTAATTGAGGATGCCTAGTCCTCAACTCTTATTTTTCTTGCTGTGATAAAGTCTTTTTGTTTTGTTAAGTGGTATTTTAGTGGTAATGGCCTTAGAGGCTTGTAATGTATTAAGTTAACTTTTATTTTTGTTTGAAACTTTAGAAACTTGCTTGGTACTCGTTATAGGTTATGCTTATATAACCTTTTTTGTGGATGGTTGATATTATGGACTGGTTATATCATTTTTGGACACTTGATAGATATATTATATTTGATGTGGTTGGTATAGGTTAATGTGGCTTTTGGTTGGTTGGGTTTGGGGGTAGTGGTTCCCCTCTTGTTATGCTCCCTCAGTTTTGTTGTTTTGTCTAGTGGTTGTTTGATGGACCAATGTACTGCTTTTGTTAGGGATCGGGTCCCTTTCCCTACTTAATCAATCAAAAACTAAGATAAATATTCATTATTCATTTTTACTATTTATTTTAGGACCATTTTATTAATACAAAATAGATAGTTGATTCTCCTTCTCAATTTGATTATTTTATCAGAAGTCACAATTGCCAATATTTATTCAGGTAGTTAATATGTGCAGGTTAATTCTAATATTTATGTTATATTGTGTTGGATTCAATGGCTATTTAACCTAATATCAAACATCTTACTAAATTTGTGTAAGATTAAGGAAAGTGTGTCATATTTCAAGTCAATGTGGGGGCATGTTTCTTTAAAAGATTATTTAAAGTTCAATGTTCTACCACTTGAACACAATCCACATCTAAATCAAGTAATGATTTAATTTTGATATAGGCACTTCTTTAGCTATTGAAAAATTTAGACTTCCACTTAAACCTTACAAAATGCCAAACTTAAACATCAATATCTCTAGGTCATAAGCATAAATGATCTTAGTAAGCAAGGTCTAAGATATCAAATCATAGTCATGAGCATTACATATGATTATATCTAAGAATTATCATGAAAATCCAAATATGAATGTTCAATTGAATAAAAAATGTTAATATATATTTTTATGTTCATTACTAATAATAATTACATAATGACTACTATATATTATGTCAAGTCATCAAACCATTTTATCTTACACAATTAATTTAAAACAGCTAGTCTAATAATATTGACATCTTAATAATTGACTAATGTAATAATATTAATGTTGAAATTCAAAAAATATGACATAATATTTATTGATTTTTGCAATTTTTTTTTTTGAATAAAAGTGGCCATACCACCAATTTTTTTATTGATAAATAGAAAGGGAGCATTTACAAAAAGATATTACATATCAAAGGATCTCATTTTATGAGAAACAAAATTTGAGTGTAGAGCTCTTACAATAAATTACATCAAGATTTTTGTAATTTTTATTTAATAGATTTTCAACAATAAAAATATGTTACATGTCATTTAGGCTCTCCTTAAAGTAGATGAATAACATAAGATTCCACTCTTCACTCTAAAAAATATTCATATGTTATTCATTCTTTCAATTATTTAAATAATTTCAAAAAACATAACAAAACTTTTCTTTAATATTAAATAATCAAACTTTTAAAAATACTACAACATATCATAAAATTAAAATGAATATAATATTAAAATATTAAAAAATTACTAACATTTATCTACCTTAAAAAATTCCATAATTCAACTCAAAATCAATTAAATCTATAAGCATACATTCCACATCTCTATTTCCTCATATATTAGTTATGACTTTTATATCCTCACTACCCTTCTATATCTCAATTGTTATAGATCTTTTAGGAAGTATTACAATATAGTAGAATATATGTAATGTCTAAAAACATTGCAAAACTAAGGAACATTTGGACTATTTCTTGATTTATGTATGTCATCTTGACATAAGAACCATGCTAATTATTTCATTATAGGGATATTAAGTATTGAGTTAGAATTTTGTAGTGCAAAAGAATATTAAATATAATTAAAAAAAATATGACAATTAGTCAATTGTATTATGAATAATTAATATATGTAAAATCAAAAAATTCTTTGTAATCATTTTTGAAAAAGAAAAATAGAATAATTTTATAAAAATCTTAGGTGATTTAATAATTTATAATTTTAAAAGTATGAGTCAAAGTTTCATTAATAATCAAATTTTGGGGGTTTATATTTAAGAATTAAATAATATTTATTTTGTCAAATTTAACTGACTCACATTCTTGATTTCATTATTTATTTATTTATTGCTCCTCTTAAAAATTTGAATTTTAATGGATACCATAATAAAAAAATATTTTATAAATAAAAAATAAGTAAAACTTCTTTATGAAAAATGTGTCAAAATGTTAGTATTCATTACTCCAGTGTTTTGGTCTTTGTATAACTTGGCAAGCGTAGTCCATATACATTAACTCCATAATTGAAGTTTGAAAAAGTTGTATTGCATAAGAATCAAATCACTTTTTTCTATGAAAGAATATTTTTAAATAGAAGAAAATGCACCCTTTTAGTTACGTGCAAATGCAGCTAATTCCTTTAGTCAACAAGCATGCACCTTTAGTGCCACAATTTTCATACTTTATACACTTCAAAAATGATTATACCCACAACATCAAATGTGTAGCTTTCACTCATTGGATTTATATATGAAATTATAAAGTGGATTTACACTTAAGGAAATCATAGTTTTTTAAAATAATATTTAATGTTATTTAATTGAAGTAGTTGAAAATAAATTAGATATTTATTTGTTTTTAGTAAGTTGTTAGTTTTTTTCCATTGACAATTGATTGATGTATTATAATAAATTATCATAATATGGAATTAGAGTACATATTTATAAGTGCCCAAAAACATATAGACTAGTATAACTTGTTCAACGATAACATAAGTCTTCAAAAATAAAATATTACATATAAAAATAAAGATTTGGTTGTTTACATATATTTTTAAGGTCAAATTCACTTGTTAAACTTTCTAGTGTCTTCTAGCTATCTCCATTTTGTTGTTTCTTGTTTGCTATTATTTTTTCATGCTTGCATTATATTTAGAAAAAAAATTAAACAATAATGAAAATTACCACTTCTTGCAAGAGGCAAAAATAAAATTGCTCTTTCAATTTTGATTTTATTGCAATACTTTCACCATTATTGGAGCTAACAATTTCATTAAAAAATTCATCAAGCTTAATTTCATTGAAGTAGCTGAAAATAAATTAGATATTTATTTGTTTTCGGTGAGTTAGTTTTTTGATTGTCAGTTGGTTGATGTATTATAATAAATGATCATAATATGGAATTAGAGTACACATTTATAAGTGCTAAAAAATATATGGGTTAGCATAACTTGTTCAATGATAACTTAAATCTTCAAAAAAAAAATTATATATAAAAATAAAGATTTGGTAATTGACATATATTTTCAAGACAAAATCCATTTCTCAAATTAATTAAATAATTAAAATTATCTAACTAATATAGATATGAAAAAAAGATTAAGATAATTAAATAATAAAAGAATTTAATTAATTATAGATAGAAGAAATGATAAGGATAATGATGAAATGATAAGATGAAAACACATTAATCATTTTTAGGTGTCTATATAGAACAAGATGTATTTAGTAAAATATGATAATCTTGTGTAGTATTAGTCACTTGGACCCCTAAGGGAGATTAGCTACTTGTAAAATATTTTGATCTATATTACTTAAAAAACTAGGTTGGATATTCTGTACACTGGATATCAACTTGTAAATTAAAGAAAAAAGAGAGTTGTAATCTTATCAATCAATTAACTTAACTTGCAATGTTAAAAGAAGAGTAAAAACTATGTACACTTAAGAAGAAAAATATTTACCCCATAGAAACCCACATGTGGGAGAAAAATGAAACAAGATGTGGGCTATAGCCTAATTCACTAAAAATCCACAACTTCAATAAAAAACAAAATGAATAATCTTAGGAATCTTGAAAACACAAATAATCTAAAGTAATATTTTTCAATCATTGTGATTACTCAAAATATCTCTAAATTCCTCCATTTGTCTTATTGACCCCTTCCATTTATTGAAATATATTCTTATTACATTAGGAAAAAAAATAGACAACTGCAACACATTCTTCTACATTGAGAACAACTACTAAACCCTTTGAAATGGGTTAGAGAACATAAAATATACCTCTCAATTGAAGCCCTAATCCATGGCACTATAGCTCCCAAAAATCTATGGCCAAGGATGAATCCTGCCCAAAATGGGTGCTCCAGATTGAAGGAAAGTATCTAGGAGAGTCACCATTAATTAAATTTGATGGAAAATATGGGGGACGAGTGCACCATCGATCCTTTACAGTCATTAAAATAATCACCTTGCACTTTATCGAACCTTTGGATGATGAGGTATTAAAATTCTCAAACCAAGGATGTGGGTACATCAACCTCCAATATCATGACAAAGCACTTTATCATCGGACAATGGGCCCTAGTCAAACATCCTACCAATTGGATGGGGGAAATACAAATTCTAACAGTCCAAAGGTATGATGAAATTAGCAGAGGATAGGCAGACCTTCTAGGCATGACAGATAGAGGGAAAGGATGAATGGATATAAACTATGAAAGTCCAAAAGAATTAGAATTTTTTTGAAGTGGAATGTGGGAAATGTCAAGGAATCAATATTTGGGAGAAAGCATAATTAGGATGACAAGTTCGAGAGGGATGGAGAAAGAAGTCCAAAATTTTTATAGACAAACTTTCAGGGAATCTCAGACAAATTTTAGGTTTTAGACTTTGAGTTTCAGTGAATTGAGGAATTAGGGAGACAAGGATCAAGGGATTGATGGAAAGGGATGAAGAAAATATGATAAACATTAAGGACTTATTCCTTTAGGATATACTTTCAGACTTCGGGGATCAAGGATGCCAATGTAAGGTATCAGGGGAAGTGAAACTCCAAAACTCTACCCAAACAATAGTCAAGTAACATTTTACCCTTCAAACCTTAGGGATCAAGGATGCTTCAAAGTGGTATGAGGGAAAGGGAAACCTTGACATTATGAAAGGCTAACAACTTCAACACTTAGCTAGATTTTGGTTTTTCAACATGGGTATTTGGCTAAAACATGGAAAGGAATATTGATACAACACCCAAAGGCACAATCCTAAGTAAGATTGACCATTTAGAATTTCTCAAATTGGTTATTAATAATGGGTCAAATACTAAGACACACAGAAAGGAAAGGACTCAAGAAAAAAATTATATTACAAATTTAAGTTCCAACACCCACTATGACGATTTTTTTTAACCTATAGTCATCTATCAACAAATAAAATATTTACAAACAAGTAAAAAAAATGTAAAAAAAAGGATCATCTTATAGATATGAGAAATATCACTAATCACACAACTAGTTTTGACCTTCATGAAAACCAACCCACACACTAAAAAGAAAGTTTATCTCTACACATGAGACCAATAAAAGATTCAAAAACCAACAATACAAAATCTACAAAAAAGAACCAATGCACTAAAGAGAAAAAAACCAAAAGATGAGCACAATGCCTATATATGTGATGCATATGTATAATAAAGTAAGGTGAATATAATATCGTTACATATTCACTCCCAATTTTCGTTTGTGTGTTTATGTTCAATTATATACATTAGATAATTTTTGCACTCACAAAGATTTGTGCTATAGCTACAAATCTAAACTATAAAATACATCAACCAATTTATAGATTCCATGGCATTTTTCTTACCAAAACCTAAAATTAAAACACAAAATGAATCAATTTCTGACAACATTTACAATAAATCTCACCATTTGAGGTTCAAAATAAATATTTCATTTAATTCAATTTTTTTTTTTATTAATTTAGTTTTACATTTATTATTTCAATCTTAACTCCTAAATCCTAGACTTTTATTATTGTTTAATTATTTTCCCTATAAAAATATAATGGTAACATTTTATTTTCATTAAAATGTATGTATTTATTAGAATAAGCTAGAAAATGAGGGTCCCAACCCTTTACAAAAACCATCAATAAGGCAAGACAAAATAAGATCCAAATTGAATAAAAACAACAAAGTCACACTACAAAAGCTAGTACTTATAAAAAAGGATGTTATATAATTAATTAAATTTGAAATAAAAAGGATTAAAATCAATTTTTTTAAAACACATAAAATAAAGAAATAATATAACCTAGACTCAAAATCTCTTCTAGATAAATGGCATTAGACAAGTAATTATTTGATATAAATGCCTGAAAATTAAATAAATTTAAAATATTTAGTTGAAAACTTAATGCAAATAGGTTGTAAATGATTCATTGATGCACATAAAAAATATTTAAAATATGTAAACTTTCTATCTATGTCTACATGCCACTTCATGATTGTAAGAATAATCATGCAATTGTAGATCTCACCATTGCAACTACAAATATGAGTGAGCTTCATAAATCTTTTAGTGTTTGCTCTTAGTCTATCTTGATATTTGTATCTAGAGTGTGTGCATAAAAACATAGTTGTATCATCAAGGATATGTCAATGATAGAGAACATGTCTCCCATATCAAACCCCTTGGATGTTGATTAAAAAATTTTGTAGGATTTTCCCTATATGATGATGCAAGTAGTAGATGTAGTTATAAGTGTTTTGATTACATTCTTCTTGAATTTTGATGCAAGTATTTTCCAATGATCTCTAGGCCTGACCTCTTATGCAAAAGTGAACTAAGGTTAGTCCTTAAATACAACTTCAAGGATAGCAAAGACAATGTTTCATGCGTTAATTTGACATACAATAACTAGTTGAGAGGTTTAGATTGGTCCTAAATTTAAAATTTGAAGCTAAAAAATTCGAGGGGACCATTTTTTTGAATCATCCAAAATCAGTCTAGATTAATTGTGTAAACCACAGATCTAATCTACGACAAAAAAATTAAAACTATAAATCAAGAAACATATTTAAAAATGAATGCAAATAAAAATTAATAAAATTTAAATTATGTACCAACTCTTAACAAAAAAATTTACTATTTATACTATTTGTTACAATGGTTTTGTCGTTGAGCCAAAAGATCGACCTATTAACGTCCGATACAAACGCCAATCTATACAAAATCCACGGAAGGCGGTTAAGTCATCCACGAATCTGCAACGAACTGAACAAGCACCAACCTATCCAAGAGAACAAAGGCACCAACCTTCCAATACTATTATCATTATATAAAAAAATCCAATTTAAAATAAACCCGAAACAAAACAAAACAAAAATTTAAAATGTATAAAAATATATCACCAAATGGCACAATTTATTTCCTATTTTTAATAGTTTTGCAATATTATATACCTAAATGATTAGTGCTTCCTTAAAAGAAAAAATATACATTTGAAACATATAGTAGTATATAGAATAATATATCAAGATCAAAGGCCAGTAATGTTCAAGTGCAGGACAAGCAAAAGCTATGTCCATTGCCCAACAATTAAGTTTTGTTTGCATGTTTACAGTAACTAAATAAAACATTCTTTGTTTCTACTTGTTTGCTTTTATATGTCGGCAGAAATATTCTCTTTCTGAATGATAAGATATCAAGTTCTCTTAATAGTAGGGGACAAAATTCTAATAAAGGAATATGTTCTTTTGAATTTTAAATATTACTTGTCATCTCAAATTGGGTATTTTAATACATTATTTGGACAGAAAGAAATCTATCATACCTGCCATGCACAGATTTATGAGAAGCCAAGATTATGACCTTTAACGAGTATTACATAATTGAAAATATAAATTAATTTATAGAGTTTTTAAAAGCTATGGTTTAATGGTAAATTGGTGTGATTTTATTTATAAAATAAGAAAATGTTTAAATAGTTTATGAGATGTAATTTTAAGTTTTAGTACAATTAAAATATATAAATTTTTAAAGGTGAGTAGATATTTTTTTGATATTGGGGAAAACCGATTTTGAAGGGATCTGGAACCAGGCCTGGAATTTGACGGTCACCCCTCCCTGTCATATGAAAATTTTATGACGGTTTGGTCATTTAAATGCCTGTAAAAAAAGTGTTTAATTTATGAATTTTTATATAAAATCTTTTATAAATGCAATATCTTGAAAAATCAGAAAACAATGATAATTATTAATAATAAATATAAAAATCTACTGTTATAATTAACAATTAACAAAAGTTTCTAAGTTCATATTAAAAATAAATCTTGTTAAATATATTCTAAAAGTTAAAAATAATTATATTCTATTTTGAAAAGATTCTAAACTAATATATATTTTTCTAATAATAATATAAATCACATATATTAATATAAAAAAAGATAATTATTATAAAAATCTCAAAGTTTCTAAATTCATATTAGAAAATATTTAAAAAAGTTATATTCTATTCTAAATTAATTCTTTTTTTATAATAAAAATTATAAAATGATATATATTACAAATATAAATACTATATTATATTTTACTTATAATATTTTTTTACGGTTTAATAAAAATTTAGCAAGTCAAACTATACGGTCTAATAAATTTTATAGCTGTAATATACGGTCTAAAATTGAAAAAACGGTCAAATAGACCATCAAATTCCAAGCCTGTCCGGAACCCTTAACAACCAAAAAACCAAACTGCTTAAAAAAGCCAAAAAGACCAGACTATAGAAAAGACAGCTTGCAGTCAACAAAAAACCAGCTCCCAAACAAACACCATTAGGTTTTAGAATTAGAGTTTCGCTTGTTGGAACGAAGAGTCATATAGAAAGAAGGCCCAAAGGGTTTAGATTTTTTTCCAGTAACAGTAGTCCAGCCTTCTTCAACTTGGGCCGCCTTAGTCCAGCCTTCTTTAACTTGTGAGTAGATATTATTGTCAATTTATGTAATATATTTTATTCATAATCATCAAATCATTAGTCATAGGTTTTTCTTGTGGACTTGCAAGTCTAAAATTGATGGTAAATCTGCCTCACATCTGAAAACAAGATTTACTCACTGTTAAACCATTGTTGAGCTGCCGGAAAACAAGTCTCAGTTACTGGTAAATCAGTTAAAAATCCTCCAAAATATCATGTGAAATCCTCAAAAAACCAAAATCAAATAATACCCAATTTCTGTCAAGGAAAAATCTAAATTTATCTTAGTTGAAAATATCTATTGACGTAATCCTTGAACCTCTTACAAGTACAAATACTAATTATTATAAATGTTAAGAATTCACATCTAACATGTAAATATTTGTATAATAAAAAGTTTTATATTATATTACAATCAATTTATTTTAACATTATATTTTTATATTTTTTGATTTATTTAAAAAAGAAGATGACATCATAATGTTGATTTAACTAAACTGCATTTTATTAAGATTTTTTCTTACTCTTTCCACCTAATACGTTCCAACTGATCAGAAAAATATGAAAGATTCCTTCATCCTTCTTTATTTGATTTTGAAAACAATAAAGTTACAGAACTTTGAAAGATACTATTCATTGTCCAGATACTTTATATTTAGAGTCTACTTTATAGACATTATGTTTTCCATCAAGCTTGATAGGTGGGCTCTTCCTACCCATGTCAAGGTGTTTGATCTGTAAATATTATTATTAATCTTTCACTAGATCCAATCAAACAAATACATTGTGTTTTTAATATGTTCTCTCTTTTTCTATTTGATACAGAAGTCTATTTCAAATACAGATATGATAAAGTTGTTTTATTTTTTTATTTTTAAAAGATGAACATATGGATAACTTGGTCACAATTAAGATTGTTTTGTATTGATCAAAGAACTTTATTATAGATACCCAAGTCACAGCTAGTTGTCATAAACAGTAAAATCTTTTTTTTTTTCATACTTTATGACCACATATTCCAAAGGGGTGCCCAGTTGTAGCATTGTCTGTCTTTTCTCTTTTCCAACTTTTTCACTTGACATTGGCGGGATAAAAAATCTGCACCTCTTGTTCAGGACCCTACTGTTCTGCTTTTCCCAAGATGTTTATAAATATCTTAGAAAATTGCTTGACTACCAGCCATGAATGAGTTTAAAACTTAACAAATTTCATAGTGGTTTTCAGTTTTCATGTCTTCTTAGTGAGAATTAAAAGTAGTGATCAGTTGGAGGATTGTGTAGTGTTTGTAGATTTCTGAACAAAATTGTTAGAAAGTAATTTGGTTGCTTCCATCATGTTCCACATAATAATACAATTTATTTGGAATAAAATAGAAGTGGTTGGGATTTGGAAATAATGTATTTGTATTTAGGTTTTCGTGTAATTTTGTTTTACCAAAAATAATGGCAGGTTATATTTTTCAATTTTAGAATGTTTGTTGTTTGGTAGTTTCATGTCATTTTGATTTCTTAAAAAGTGTTATAAAAATAATGCACAACATAATCATATTTTGGAATAAAATAAAAGTAGATAGGAATTTAGATACAATGCATGAGTTATTTAGGTCTATATGTAATTTTGTGTCACAAAAAAATAGTAGATTATATTTTCAATTTTGGAGTGTTTGTTGTTTGGTAGTTTTATTTCAATTTATTTTCTCAAAAAGTGTTATAAAAGACTTTAGGTTAAAATGGATTTCAGATAATCTAAAACTATGCTATGAGACACCCACAAGTTACTAGAGGATTAAATCAGATTTCTCCAATATAGGTTTTGGCTACAAAAAATATGATGGGAACTCTATATAAAACTACAAGTTTGTGTATCATGCTACCAAAATTGTGTACCATGCTATAAGACTCTGTATAATTTTTGTTATCACCTTAGGATGAGTGGGACAATCTCTGTTAAGAGAACAATTATCTTGTACCTATTCCCTTGTAGAGTCCCTTTCTCAACCCTAGTTGCGATGACAAGAAGTCAAGTCATATATCGATCTAAATTCAACATTGTGACATTAAGAATTAGAATTTTAATATAAAACATATTGTCAAAAGGATTCACACCCTATAGTAGTTAATATAGTTACACCACACCAAAAGAATCCATTAAATTGTACAATGGACCTATAGGTCCTAGAAGCAAAATCCATCACACAACACATTGAACTTTGTATAAAACTACAAGATTGTGTATTATGCTACCAAAGTTGTGAATCATGCTACCAAATTTGTGTACCATACTATAGGACTATAATTTTTGTGATCACCTTAGGATGAGAGGCACAACCTTTATTAAGAGAATGATTATCTTCTACATATTCCCTAGTAGAGTCCCTTTCTCAACCATAGTTTTGATGACAAGAAGTTAAGTCCTATATCGATCTATCTCAATTCAACTATCTCTATATCATAGCCAAACTATTATATGAACTTTTTATAACTTTTAGTAAACAAGTTTTTTTCAATCCTCTTCTAATGATATGTTGTTGCACATGAGGGGATTGAAGAAAAACTTGTTTACTAAAATTTATAAAAACATCTTAGCCAAAGTTCTACATCATATGCATCTTTCCACAAAAATATTTTTAAAAAAATTACTACATTTTTTTGGCCTTACACATGCATGTTTTGGCCTTCAACATACCTTTTTTTAAATGTAGCATTTGTATGTCCTCTACAAAGCTAACTTTAATTATCTAGGTATTAGAATAAATTATGTATTTGAAAATTAGAAACAAAATCCTATGTTTCATATTTTTATACTATGTTAATATTCTGTGTAAGTGCTTCAAATTTTTAACTTAACTATGAAAAACATTGTTTTTTAGGAAAAATGATTTTAATTTTTTATTAAAAAATAGACCCATTATCTTGCACTTACAAGTTCATTCAATATAAATTCTAACTTCTAGATGAAGCACACTAAAGAGGGAGGGATGATAATGTTTAGGAACTACTCCAAAACTTGGATCTATTCCTTAAACCCTCCCCTATTAACTTGGGTCCAAGTGCATCCTTCACCCAAGGACTATTTGTGTACCTACTTCGAAATGGAATTGAACTCTCGTGTAGTTCTCCTAAGATTTCAACTATTAGGACGAGGACTTACATTTTCCCAATTTACAATAACCTATATATAGAAACTAAATGATTTTTTTGTCACAAATGTTAGCAAGGTATATCCCTATAAGATTTTCAACCTTGATAAATAACTTCCCTCAAGAATCCAAGGACTAAATTGACCAAGGATGATCATGTAGACAATACCAAACATAACTATATATGTATAATCTGACACTAATGAATAGGTTCAATATGTTAATATGGTATATTACTAAGAACAAGGTTCATGAACTACCTCTACATACAATAGTCATATTTATCAACCATCAGTATACTAGGTTGATCATTAAAATATGACCTATCTTAAGAAACCTACCTTAGACCATAATGTTTACAACATGAAAAATTGTCCAAATGAAATCCATACATAGAAATTATGCATAAAACCATAGTCAATATAAAATAATCTAATCATAATATAACATAGCATAGGGTAGTAGTAGAAAAAATATCATCACTAGGAAACCATCAAATATGAGCATGCATCATATATCAAAGTGATGACCTTAGTCTTATGAGACAACATAATATACTCTAAACCAACATTATATTACATGACCTAACAACCTAACTCGATAAGGGTAGCTCTAATGTAAATAGTTTCCCACTAATCTAATTTCGTAATTTTCCAAGAGACTTCCTCTTAACTCCAATAAGATATAAAAACAAGGATAACATTCATGAAATTACACATATAGAATAATTTTAACACAATTGAAAGCATAATCCTTTATATTCAAAATATATAATGGTAAATCCTCAAAGTTTATAAGTTTACTTAAATATGTTTTAAATCAACAGTATATTGCATCATCCATGCTCTAGTATAATGTTCACAAGATTAACTTAGCCCTACAACCTCATGGTATCCTTTAGTGATGGCATAACATTGATCTATAGCCCATGTTTATAAATATAATAGTGTCAACATGAAATTATTAATAAAATATAGTACAAAAATAATACTTTAGGGTACAACTTCTTGGTTCAAGTCTTGTATGTTGGTCAAGTAAGAATTAGTGTGCCATAGCTTTATCTGTGTGTATGAAATTATGTCAATATGAATGATTAAAAAAAATCAAACAAACACTCAGATTAGGTGAAATAAGTTCAAATACATAATGAAATTTAGCAATAAAACTTTATACTAGACTCCCTATTGTATGGATTTGACTATTTGATTGATTTGATATGTATGCTTGAAATTTTGGCACCATAACATCACTTTCATTAAATTGTGAGTGACAGAAATGGCTAAGTTTTGGAGGATTAAATGGATTTTGGGGGTGACAAAATGGAAGGATAGGATTAGATTTGGGGATTAAGGGATAGGATTGATTAGATTCTCTCAAGTGGTGTGATTGTGTCAAGTGCCACAATGAGAACGAGTGAGAGGAAAGGGGGTACTTTGGGAGTACCTTTGAAGATTTTCCATAAAGACGAATCTTGTCCAAGGAGGCAAGTGAGGACAATGAAATAACTTAAAATTTATTTTTGAAGATTTGGAGAAGCAAGACACATGCCTTCTAGGACATGGTGTCTTTTCCCAAAAGTGAAAATTTAATGGAGGGAGGATAAAGGTGGGTGAGGGTAGATTTGGAAAGGGTTAATCATATATTGAGAATGTGCACATGCTAATAAAGGTATTAGGTGGGAATTGTTGGATAATACCAAGATAAGATAGCTTGAAACAAACTTACCCAAGTGAACAAAATAAGCATAATAGCATGTCTACCAATATAATATGAAGGGTATATAATACAATGATCAAGCCTTGCTTATGTAGGAAACAATGAGGAGATGAGAAGGTAGGAATGAAACTATGAATACCCCTCCGAAGATGGAATACTTGTGAGCTCACTTGAAAAGTGTGTGAGCAAGTTTCAATAGGTGTCTCAAGTCACAAGGACACATGTCTCAACCATATGAAGTGATATAAAAGAAAAAGAAGCCTAAGTTACAAACTTAAGCTAGGTGTGAATAGATCAATCCTAGAAAGGTGATTAGTTAACTAGGTATGATAATGATCCATTTATCCTAGCACCCCACCTAAGTGCAACTTAGGGAGTAATGTATGGACTAATGACTAGTCTTGACTACAAGACCATGCTAGGTACTCATGTACAAATTCCTCATAAAGTGAAGTAAAGGAGAAAAACCCAGTGGGAAATAACAATCCCTCTTCGAAAGAGAAATTGATGTAATGAAATGAAATGTACAATTGAAGAAGTGATAGATGGAGAACTCATGATGATGTCCCAAGGACTACTTCTAGCACAAATTATAATGGATGTTACCCACATAGGAGAGAAAAGAGACAAGGTCATGTGACCCCCTAGAAAATGTGAAGTGATGAACTCCATGTGAGGAATTGCTTCCTCCCAAAACTGATAGTAGAAGAGAAACCATGCAACCTCCCCTCAAAATGAATGTCTACAGTATTGGTAGATGCTCAACATTAGATTCAGAAGGTGATCCACAATCATTGAACAACATTTCTCCCCTTCAAAAGAAAAAAACACCACAAATGTGTGCAAAATGACTTCCCATTTCAAATAGGAATATATAGGAAATAAGGTGAATGTATCTAAATAATGCACATGATCCAAAGACTAAAATGATACCAATGATGCCTTCTAATGATGCTCAAATATCTCCAATCCAATGCTGATGTGTGATATATTTTGATAAGATGGATCAGGTACCATAGAGGATTCTGGAACATGGACCATGGATGTATGCTTATGTCTAGACCAATGCGAATTTGATATTGTTGTACATTATGATGACTTAGTTAGATAGGTCAAATCATGAATTTCTACATAATTTTTCATGATAGAAGTCGATGTAGGTGAGGTGAGAGAAATATCCAAAGATGGCAGTGGTAATGAAAATTCATCAAAGTTAACATCAAAGAGAAGATGAATATCATCAATAGTAATCCAAATTTGCAAGGTGGGATTTTATAAACAAAGATGTAATTTTTGGTAGATATGCATCCCAATATGGTGGATCTAAAATGACAATAACAATAACCTGATGCAAAGAATCACTAGAATTCATGGATGAGTCAACAAAAGATTCAAATTTAGCAACATGTAATATGGGTGATGAGATATCAATGAAAGTCATCAAACTACATTGTTCATCCCTAAATGATGGTGTCTCACAAGATTTCTTAGTGAGATTATTTTTTGTAAGCTTCAATATTAAGCTAATGATTTTATGGGAAACATGAGGTCAAAATTCATCCACATGTTGATTCCTCCCATAATATTTGTACTTTTTTTTGCATTTCTAGCCATGATCTAATTGATAGGAAAAAAAATGTGAAATACAAGATTAAATAACCCCCCCCAAAATGAGTAGTGTTGATTGTAGCCCTCTAAAGCAATGTACATGAAAAATTTACAAGTTGTGAAGATTAGATGCCAAAATATTCCATTTATAACTCTAATATTTATATAATTTTATGAAAAAATGGCAACCTAGATCTTAATTTTACATGCAAAATCAGATTCTTTGCAAAATTTTGATAGAAATTAAAAAATTTTGTAAAATTTGATAAGCTAGGTGAAAGTTATCCCTTGTTGAAATTCGCTTACAATATTGACTTCAATGGTTAAAAAATACATTAAAACAACACAATTTTAAAAACATCTCAATGTGAAAACATCGACAAAACTAGATTCTCGTTGACTATTCACACTTGAAGAAAACACCCCCCCCTCCCCCCCCCATTTTCAAGTTATGCAAAAAAGAAAAAAGGTTCCCCTTACAAAGACTTGATGGTTATTGTTGTCACATGAAATTGCACCCTATTGAACATGGTGTTCATCATTTCAATGACATGTAATGGAAATGACCTCAAGGTGTGGGACCTTGCATGAATCAGGTCAAGTCTCCAAAGAAGGCCAACTTCCTCTTTTGATCCAAGTGCAATGTGCCAGTCCAACCCAACACATGAAATCCTATCACTATCCTATTCTAACAACTCACAGGGGAAAATGGGAAGAAGGAATGCATGAAAGTGAAATGAGAGGTGGTACACCAAGATGGAAAGTTATTTCTTCTTGACCAAGATTTCTTGGTACATCAAAGAAAGGGAAAAAATGACTCATATAGCTCTCTATTTGGTGATTACTAGAGGCAAACATGGAGGTTAGGGTTTGACAAGGTGTTGGAAGGAAAGAAAGATTCTCAAAACAAGAACTGTAAACAAAATAACTCAACATATATGCATGAAAATGAAAAATAAACACTCAGATATGAAGGTAATGAAATTTCACTCATACACAAAAGAGGAGAGAACCAACAACAATGATCAACTTTATTAATGTAAAGGCATAGATCCAATCTTTACAATCGCAAAGATGCAAAATGGATTTAAGTCTGCCAAACAAAAACCCTAGAGGAGCTAGAGGAAGAACCCTTGAAATGAATACGTTTCTTACCTTTATAGATTAGGCATAACTTGGAAGCAAAAATTGAACCCTAACCCTAACTAGGGTTAACAATTAAGTCTGTTCGTGAAAGGATGGAGCTATCTCGTGAAAATCGCGATTTGAGGCACATATCTATCAGAAGGGACAACAATCAATGATAAATGAGAATGGGCACCCATAAAATCCACTTGTAGAATTAAAGGGAGCAATGAATGTTATCCTTGAAGCTCAAAAATTGAAACAAGTCGCTCAGAAAGTGATTCAAGCATTAATGGCGTCACCTAGAAAACATGCCAAATTTGTGGGAAGGTCAGGTCATCGAGCCTAAAAGAAAGACTTTGCTTATGGATTAAATGGTCTAGATCCACGAAAATCATCTTCGTTAGGGATTGGGTGTTAGGCTTGCTTCATTCTTTATACTTCATATCGACATCAGACCATCGACGATTGGGCTTCAGGTGTACCACTTATCGCATACCAGAAGAAAAGAAGAGAGAAGGTCGAAGGAGTGAATCCTGAAGTCCAAAAGGATCACCCTTTTTAGGCTTTGGAGGTTGGGAAGGAGGCTTACGCCTTATCGAAGTGTCAAAAATGGTAAAAGGGAAGATCGAAGGCTGAAGTCTGAAAGGAGCCATCGAGGGTTGGAGGAAAGAGTTACCTCTTACCGAAGAAAGGTAAGAGGTAAAGGATAGGTCAAAGCCCAAAGTCCAAATACCTGACACAATCAAATTTTTGAAGGAGTGAAAGTGAGAAGGAAGAAAGGAGGAAGATGAAAGTTTGATACCCAAAAGCCAAAGATGAGACTTCAAGGATCGGGAGGAAGGCTTAACGCCTGAGATGAAGAGATGGAAAGAGATAAAAGGGAAGATTGACCCTTGAAGTCTGACAAATCATTACTTTGACAAATCTTGAAAAGAATCTTGGGGACTTTGATGATCAAAGGTAAGGATTATGTCTTACCAAAAGGAAGAAATAAGGGTTAAAGGGTAAGGTTAATGGCCAAAACACAAAAAAATTAGCAGAAAATAGAAGGAAAAGGAGTGGGAGTGTTGAAGAAGACATGTGAGTAGAGAGGTAGGTGAAAGCCCAAAAGCTCGAAACCTCAGGACTTAGTCACCCTTCAAGGAGGATTCATGCAAGATGGCCCATGTAGGATCTCTTAGATCGGTTATCAATGATGGGTCATCAAAGGGTGGCATGAAATGTCAACATTTATGGTGATTTATGTAGGATGATTGCCTGCTAATCATGGAATCTAGAGGCCTTATTTGTCCATTGGGCACAAAGTCATGAGGGAAAAACTTCAACAACTGGGCTTCCTTAAAGAAAAACAAAACATGTGTGGGCTGCACTTGGAGAAAAGCATGGAAACTAGGAATATACATTCCCTTAAGGAGAATGTAGGATATGGGAAGGAACTTCATGGAAAGAAAGATATTAATAATATATACATTAAACTAATAGGAAGAAAAAAATGGAAATTTTCCTGTCAAAGATGATCCTTTTGAAGGAGATGATCTCCCTTAGATCATAGTTGCAAACCTCACCCAAATACAACCACCAAAAACTACTTCCAACATGCATGAGACTACACAAAATGCCTGCAAGGTGAAGGATCACTTCACTATAAACTTTTCCATTGTAGGGGAACCATATTATGTAAGTTAAATTCTTCTGACACTAGTGCCTTAGGTGAACATGCAGCAATATGGGTGAACTTTCTTGAATGTAGGTCAACATCCGAGAGAAAACCTTTTTTAGAGGGAAGATAACTCTCCTCACAAAAGGATAGGCCATTACTATTACCACTGATCTCCTCATTGCATGAACTAAAAAAAATAGAAAGTTTCTAGTTCACATGGTGATGCAAAATATGCCAAACCTATTTTTTAATTTGCACAAGGAATCTCATCTTCATGCACCTCAAATTAAAAGCTTTGAAGCTTAGGCATACTATCAAATTGAGCAGAAGGAGCATCACTCTCCCAAAAAATGTGTGGCTGCTCAATAATTATTGAATTACTTGTATTAATATACATTTCATCAACACAAACCTCAGATTTTTGAGACACTTCAATTGAAGAAATAGATTCTTCAGATTGTCTCTCTATGTTCATTCTTTCTTGGCAACCAACTGCAAAAAAATCAAACTCTTGGCATGTAATGGATACCACATCCTCTTTTGTTTCCTCACTCTTATGTTGCTTCCCACAAAGCTCCTCTTCTAGGGGTGAAAGATTGACATCAAATCTTGAACAAAAAGATTCTAAGTCATCCCAGAAGAGGTCTTCCACCTCAAAACTGCAAAGCTCAATATATAGGGGAGTTTCCTACACTATGATAGAGGTTAAAGATGTTTGTTGTTGCTGCTCCAAAACCTTCGAGTTGTCTTCATCCATCAAGCTAGGCTTAGGTTGCTCAAAGGCTTATGTTGATGTAAGTATATGCGATCTATCCTCCTTGTTTTCAATAAAACAAGGGAGGACATCAAATGAGAGGACTGATTCCTCTACTATATCAATTTTCTCTACCTCTTTAATGTCCTGCTACTGCAATTGGTCATCTTCAACTATTTCTTGCAGCAAACCAAGGTACTCATTGTCTGGAGCATAAGAAGGCTTTTTAACAACAACCTCCTCACTCATAGCCTAGAATATCTCCCTCTTTTGTTCTTCTGACCAATTAGGATCCCATACTACAGGTCCACCTCTACAAAGTGAAATAACAATAGAGGGAGAAAAACGGTGAGAAAATCATTGGAGATCTTGTTGGAGCTTTGGAAGGGCCTTCTCAATAGGAGTAAAAAGTTGAGCCTCCTCAAGGATAGGTTCTTGTGAGGAATGAAGGCTCTCAAAACTTGGGATCTCCAACATAGGAGATCTGCTTGATGGAAAAAGAGGTTCTAATGCAGTTTTAAGGGGCTGATCAAAATTATTGAAACTAAAAATTTTGTGCTTGCATACCTCCTTCACAATAGGTTGTTTTGGAACAATTGGATGGCTAATGGAAGTTTCAAGAGGTTTTTAAGGGTTCTTGAAACTTGCAAACTTATGCTTTCTTACCTCCTCCTTAGTAGACTGTTTTGGAATTGATGGAGGTGTTTGTCTGAAACTAGGTGTAGACATGCAAAATTAACATTCTGCATTTGATCAGGATCATTCATCAACTAAACTAGATATCGCATTAGGACCATTCATCAATTAATCAGGTGCACTTTCATCCATTCATTAAATAAGCTCATTTCCTAAGGTCATTTATCAAATAAACATTATCATCAGCCTTTTAATAAATCAAACATCATCACTTTAATTAAATAGATCAAACATTTATTTAATTAAATCCATATTTCATCATTTTCTAATTTAAATAAATCAAATATTTAAATCCTAAAGGTCAAAATCATCTAAGCACCATTAAATCAGCATAATCATCATCTATTTAATCTAACCCCGATTAAATACTAATCTCACCCACTTGCATTCTCTAGATTTGGCCACTTGCACATGAAATTGCATGTAATTGATTTATCAAAATCTTTATTTTCAACTTGGCATAAAGGGAGAATATTCTCCAAGTTTGAATCTCCCCCCAAGTGGACATGTACACCCAACAGAGCATTTATGAGGCCTTACATGTCTCTTACACGTCCCCTTCCAAAGTCAAACTTAGCATTCATTGCAAATTTGAATTCAAATTTTCCCCCTCTTGGGCACTCTTCCCAAATCTTGCACATGCATCAACCACTCACATGATGACAAGTGTCCTTCTTTCATTGGTCCAATCTTAGTCCCACATTGGTCTCTCTTCAGCACTTAGCATTTTGAAAATCTTTAAATGAGAAGCTTCATCCTCAAGCAAATCCTTCACAATCTTTATGCAAAGTCACTCTCTTGGTTTGAGAGCTGATTTTGTTCATCCACTCCACAATCTTAGCATTTTCATCTCCAATCCCATACAAGGTTACTCTCTTCAATGGAGAGCTAATCTTGTCCATCTTATCATCATCATCTAAGCTTATTAATCAAGGGTTGGGAAAGGGTTACTAGCACATGTAACACCAATCCAATATGAGATAGTTTGCATCATATTTTCTTATGCTTTTGCTTTAGATCTTTTGTCATTTGTTTGCATTTTGAACATGATGTATTATTTCATAAGGATGCTAAATATTTTGATTTGTTGTTGAAATACTAAAGATTATGCAGATTTTATTGTTATATTTCTAACCACATTTTGTAGATTTTAGCATCCACAAAATGGCGCTAGAAGGAGCACCACAAACACATCTTCTCACAAATCCATAAAAAGAAGGAGATATGTTCGGACAAGGGGGCATATTCGATACCACAACACTTTCGCAAGGATTCACCCCCCTCACATTTCCACCTATCCCATCACTACCATTATCATCCACATCACTTCTTGGCTTGGGGTTGCCTCCCCTACCAAGTATGAATCAAACTGCTATCCCAACCATGAATCAAAACACTTTGCCAAATGCTCAAAACTTATTGTTGACATTACAACAACAAATGACAAACACACAAGCAATGGCAACATCATCAAACACCCCTACAACATTGCAAAGCATGGTCTCTCAAGGGCCAATCACATCAATGATGCCACTTACCACATCAACAACACCATCCATGAATCACACAATCAACATGACAACACCATCCACCAACCAAATAATCAACACAACATCATCATTCACCACCACCACAAACGCCATTCCAAATCCACCTCCACCCCCACCACCACCAACATTCACCACATCAAACCAATTCGACGCAACATTGCAAGCTGCTTTCCAAAGAGGCTATCAACAAGTGCAAAAACAAAAAGTTGTGCAACAAGCCGCTCAAGTTGCGCAAGCTACCAAAACTGCACAAGCCGCATTACAAGCACAATAGGCACAACAAGCTCAAGCATTATTACAACAACAACAACAATCCGCTCAAGCTGTCCAAGCTGCACAAGCATACAAGCACAAAGGGTCGCTCAAGCACAACTATTATTGCAACAACAAGCCACACAAGCGCAAGCCCAAGCACAAGCTCAAGCACAAGCACAACAAGCACAAGCACAAGCACAACTTCTTGCACAAGCAGCGCAATTGCAAGCGTACCAACAAGCATTAAAGCAATATCAAGAACAACAAGAAGCAGCAGAATTGGTAGCCCAACAACAAGCATTGTGGGAACAAGAACAAGCAGAACAACAAGCGTTGTTAGAACAACAACAAGCACAACAGCAAGCAGAACAACAAGCGCAACAACAAGCAAAAATCCTAGCGCAACAACAACAAGAGCAACAATAGGCATTGTTCATCCAAAAGCAAGTAGAAGCCTACTTCGCCCGCCACAACATACCAATACCATTGAACAATGCACAAACCAACCCATCCATCCAAACCATGATTGCAACACCCCAAAACACATTCATCCCACCCCCTGATCCTCAGAATGATATGATGACACAACTCAAGTTGCTCTCGCAACAAGTACTCGATCTTCAGTTAGGGCGAACAACCAAAACACAAAGCAACTTGTGTCCCTATCCATTTGATAGGAGCCTAGACATGAACCATTCCCTAAGGGATTTGAGATCCCTAAATTTGACAAATATCGAGGGACGGGAAACCTTGAAGATCACATGAGGGAATTCCAGGTTCATTGTATGGAGGTTGCATATGACGATACTTATCTGATGCGGCTATTCCCTAGGAGCTTAGCAGGAGATGCTATAGAATGGTTCTCTCGCTTACCTTCAGGCATTAGGACATTTGAAGAAATTAGAGACGCATTCATTAGAAACTATGCATGTAACATTACACTGGATGTTAGTCTCGAAGAACTCTACGCTCTGAAACAAGGAAAGAATGAATCTTTTGCTTCATTTCTTCAACGATGGAGATCCAAGGCCAATCGGAGCAAATGGACCATGCCAGAAGAGCAACAAGTCTGCACAATCATTACCAACCTTGAAAGCTGCTTGTCATTCCACCTCAAGGTTTAGGGAATCACCACCTATGATCAACTAATCTCCAAGGCGCTTAGCATCGAAAGAGCCCTTGCAACCCAACCCATCGAATCAACATCATATCACGAATCACAAAACAATTGCCCACCATCAAATTACAATGATAAACCTTGTACATGGGTGAGAAACAAGAGCATCACTAATGATGGCGTCGTCGATGCCAAGGTGGTCATTAGTCGTCCATGCCAAAATACACCCGCACCGCAAATCCAACCATAACGCCAAAACACTCATCACACAACATATCAACCCAACAATAATCCCACCATCAATAATGTCAATGACCAAAGAGGACCACCTCAACGCAAAACATACCCCAAACAAAAATACACTACTTTGGGGGAACCACTTGAGGACATCATGAAAAAGCTAATCAACGAAAAACTCATTCAAGCTCCTACATTTGAGAATTATCAAGAACCTGATGTCAAACCTCCTTGGTACAATGAAAATCAACTATGTGAGTTCCACAAAATCAAAGGCCACACCACAAATAATTGTATGAGACTCAAGAACATCATTCAAGATCTCATCGACAAAAGAATCATAAATGTGGAAGCACCTACTGGGAATCAAGATCTTAAAATCTACACGAATCCGATGTCAAATCATGGAAATAAAGGGAATAACAAGGATAAAGGAAAAGGCAGTGTAAATCATGTATACGAAACAGTTGTTGCCAACCTCAATGAAAACTGCATGGTCATCACCATCAAAGGCGCCCATGTCGAAGACTGTGGAGTCACCACAAGAGGCGGAAAAGTCACCATCGCAGGATCATCCCAACCCAATAGAGTCCCTACATCAAGAGTCGTTCCGTATAGCTACAATGTTGTAGACCAACTCAAAAGAATGCCAGCACACATCTCCATCATGGAGTTGTTAAAAATCTCATCAACGCATAAAAAGATCCTTGAGGAAGCATTAGCCTCATCTACCGTCCCCGCAGACCTCGATGCAGAACAATTCCAAACTATGGTCGAAAACATCATAACACCTAATCTCCTTACATTTTTTGACCAAGATTTCCCCCCCCAACCATCTCACAATCGTGCACTTCACTTGGAGGTCATTATCAACAAAAGCAAAATCAAAAGGGTCTTGGTGGATGGAGGTGTAGGTTTGAACATTTGTTCTTTTAATCTCATCAAGCAATTAAAGATATCAGAAGATTCCATTGACAAAGGGAAGGGCATCACAATTAGAGCATATGATGACCAAGAAAGAGTGTCTCAGGGAACAATTAAGCTCCCTATCCAATTAGGACCAATGCTTATGGAAACCACCTGTCAGGTCCTGGACCTTGACTTACCATACAACATTCTCCTGGGACACCCATGGATCCATGCAATGAAAGCCGTAGCATCAACCTTCCACCAATGTGTAAAATTTACATATAACAGACAAGAGGTTACCATCCATGGAGATCCTGAGCCATTTTCATACTGCAAGAACCTTGAAGCCAAATATTAAAAAATCCGCCAAGTGCCAAAAAATGATGAGGGCCCATCCACATCATACATCGATCCCACCATTCTCACTTCTGCGACAAAGACACCCGCCATTCCTACCATATCCGATATCAAGATCATCATCCAGGAGGATGGTTGTGGAAGTTATAGGCTCCCTAACAATGCTTTTGTGATAGGAGAGTTACCACAATCTCCAAGATCACGAGGACGCCCACAAGAAAATCAAGCTCCCACATCACAAACCTATTCTCAAAATTATCTTGAATTCACAAGGTGGGGAGACCTTGGCCATGAGGTAATTGAAGCAGATCCATCAAACATGTTGTATCGAGATGAAAGACTGACACCTAAATTACCAATGGATGAAAGAAGCAGAGGCCTACACATGATGCTTGCGATGGGCTATGACCAAAATCAAAGACTAGGACAAAATGACAATGGGCTCTTAATACCAATCATGCCTGAGACGCGAACTATCACAAATCTTGGTCTTGGATGTACCCCTCCGAGAATAACCGTACGTGGCTGAAGTCCTCTGGTTAGATCCACTAATGTTTCTCCTCAGCCAGTCCTAGTACAAGTGCACTCCCCAATACCCATAGGGACAGACATGCATAACTTCATCACTGAGCCCTATATTAGTAGCGATGACGAAGATACCCTATCCAACCTACCTAGGTTATTCAAAGATACCACCCTGTGTATGATTAGTACCATATCCTTTGAAACAGATAGTCAAAATCACGAGATCCGCTTAGTCTACCCCCAACTGATCGACTATGACCAACGAGGACCACCAGTTCTCGATACATTCGAAAATGATGAAGCACTCTCAAAATTCATGGGGTTGAGGGATAACATTCTAGATGGAGATCACAAAGTAGGATTCATAATGGAGTTGGACACACATGCCTACTATGGGGAAACGATTGAATCCTTTAGTCGCAAAAGTGAGAAACTAAGAATCATATCCAAGTTCTTGAGTGAAAACCACATCGTGGCACTCTCTGACAAGAAAATAGTAAAAATAAAGGACGTATCCAATGGTGAAAACCTCTCTGAGGCACCTGAGGATGAAGGATTCAATCTTCCCCTAAGGGCTATTCATCAAGAAAAGTCAGCAGTCTTGGCCGAAAAATGCAACCCAGTCAACCTAGGAATAGAGGAGACCCCGCATATCACATTCTATGCGGAATCACTATTATCAGAAGAGCAAGAACTCCTAGCAACATTCCTAAGGGAAAGACAAATAAACTTCGCATGGAGTTATGTGGATATGCCAGGACTTGATCCAAATACTGTGGTCCACCACCTAGCAGTGTATTCAGATGCAAAACCTGTCAGACAGAAGCTTCACAAAATGCATCCTCAAATTGCTTTGTTAGTCAAAATGGGGCTCAAAAAGCTATTAGATGCTGGATTCATCCGACCAATTGATTATCCAAAATGGGTATCGAACTTGGTACCTATTTCAAAACCTGACGGAGCTATCAGAATCTACACGAATTTCAGAGATTTGAACAAAACATGTCCCAAGGATGATTTCCCCCTCCCCAACATCGACATGATAGTAGACATGACAACAGGGCACGAGATGCTATCGTTAATGGACGGATTTTCAGGATATAACTAGATCATGATAGCAAAAGAAGACCAACACAAGATGGCTTTCACTTGTCCGTGGGGGACCTACTACTGGAACATGATGCCATTTGGTCTAAAGAACGTAGGAGCAACCTATCAAAGGGCCATGACACTGATATTTCATGATATGATTCACAAAAGAGTCGAAGACTATGTCGACGACATCCTAGCAAAGTCAAGAAAAAGACAAGATCATATAGCAACCCTAAGTGCTATCTTTGACAGATTAGAGGAATACAAGGTCAGACTAAATCCTAAGAAGTGCATCTTCGGCGTACAATCAGGTAAACTGCTAGGATACATAGTCTCCATGAGGGGTATCGAGGTGGATCCAACAAAAGTCAAAGCAATCCTTGAGATGGAGGCACCAAGGAATCTAAAACAACTGAGAGGCCTCCAAGGAAGGCTCCAATCCATTAGAAGGTTCATAGCACAACTGGCAGACAAGCAGAATCTGTATTCACACCTACTCCACAAGGGGGTAGTATACAAATGGGATACCAAGTGCGAAGAGGCATTCAGAAAAATAAAGGAATATCTACTGACACCTCTAGTGTTAATGCCACCTATCCCGGTGAAAGCCATTGATCTTATATGTGGCCAGCAATAGCAGTGAGAGCTCCCAGGTTTCTTCTTCTTGCTCGGGCAAGATGATGAAAATAGAACAGAGAGGGCCATCTACTATATCAGCAAGACAATGGTCGGTCATGAGCCAAATTACTCCTTCATCGAGAAAGCCTACCTTGCAGTAGTGTTTGCATCCCAAAAATTCAGACACTACATGTTGGCACACAAGATCAAGCTCATTGCAAAAATTGATCCCCTCAAATATCTCTTATCCAAGGCAATGTTAATTGGTAGAATGGAAAAATGGGTCATGATATTATTAGAATATGACATTGAGTATGTAGAGAGGAAAGCAATCAAGGGACAGGTTATTGCAGATCAATTAGCAGAAGCACCTATGTATTCTGAAAATCCTCTTGTATTTGAATTTCCAGATGAATCCATCTTTAACCTTAATGTAGCCGATCACTGGAAATTATACTTCGATGGCTCATACACACAACACGGATCAGGAGCTGGTATCTTCTTCATCACCCCACAAGGGGACTGCATACCAAGATCATACAAACAAGCATTTCCTTGCACTAACAACATAGCGGAATATGAGGCTTTGACTATAGGTCTCAGGATAGCAGTGCAGTGGAATATCATAGCTCTCAAGGTATATGGAGACTCTCAGTTGATCATAAATCAGGTCAATAATGAATATCAGACAAAGGATGACAAGCTAACCCCATACAAAAAATTGGTAGAGACTCTAAAAGAATCCTTCATTGACATAACATTTGAGCAGATTCCAAGAACCAACAACAGAGCAGCTGACGCCATGGCTACAATTGGGTCTCTATTAGACATCCCCCATAATGTACCAAAATATGAATTTCTGATCGAGCAGATTCTTGTTCCCACATTCGAGGTACCAGAATCAGAATATGTGTGTGAAATCATTGGTCCTAGCGATCCTTGGTATCATGACATCTATACATATCTTCGAATAGGAGTCTTACCTACTGACCTACCATCGAGCCTAAAATGAACCTTTATCAAAAAGGCATCCAGATTTGTCATCCTAGGTGATACCTTATATTGTAGAAGCATAGAAGGTACCTTACTGCATTGTCTAAATGCTGAGGAGGCATTAACCGCTCTAACCAAGGTTCATAATGGTATCTGTGGCTCACACTCGAGTGGAATGACCATTGCCAAGAAACTGTTGAGGTTGGGGTATTACTGGCCCACAATGGAAAGAGAAGTGCATGATCATGCTAAGAGGTGTTTACAATGTCAGCAGCATGGGGACCTCATCCATGCTCCAGCTCAAGAGCTCCATCCGATCGTCACACCATGGCCTTTCTCACAATGGGGACTCGACCTCATTGGGAAAATCTCACCCACCTCGTCCAATGGCCACAAATTCATTATAACTGCAACTGAGTACTTCACAAAGTGGGTGGAAGCCATACCCATGACCTATATCACTGGAAAGCAGATCTCAAAATTCATCCTGAACTATCTCATCTGTCGTTATGGTGTCCCACAAGCCATTATCTTAGATAATGGGACACCATTCAAGAACCAGGAGGTTCACGAATTATGCGAGAAATTCAAAATCTAGCATCGCTTCACCCCGTGCTATCCCCAAGGCAATAGCCAAGCAAAAGCTACAAACAAGACCATCCTCAAATCCTCAAGAAAATAGTCAATGACGTTGTGCCTGATCGCAAATTTGCAGCTTAATCCTACCCTCTGGGCTTATCGAACCAGCATCCGCACACCCACTGGCGCCACCCCTTCTCCTTGGTCTATGGATCAGAAGCCGTACTCCCCATTGAGATTGAGCTCCCATCCCTTAGAATATCACTGCAAAATCTCATCACTGATGAAGAATATTGGGTTTCAAGACTAAACGAGCTGGAGTTACTGGATGAGAGAAGGATTGATGCTTTGAATCACTTGCAAGTCTATCAAAATAGACTCAAATGAAGCTACAACAAGAGGATCAAAAGCAGGAATTTCCAAGTCGGAGAATTGGTCTTAAAAGAAAATCATAAGAATGTCCCGAATCCTAGCAGCAAAGGCAAGTTTGAACCCAATTGGTTAGGGCCTTTCATCATCACAGCAAGCTACAAATCAGGGGCATATCAGCTATCAACACCCGAAGGGGAACCTCTGTAGGAGCCCATGAATACCTCCCATCTCAAAAAGTTTTATGCCTAATTCTTTCAAGGTATAGAACCAAAAAATCCAAAAATCGTAGTAAAAGTCCCCAAAAAAATGGTTACTGCAAAAACTCCTGCAAATGCGTGTTCAAAGTGACAACAAAAAAATAAAAAAAAACAAAAAATCCAAAAAAATTAGAAAAAGGATAAAAAAATTTGTCCTCTAGTGAAAACCACTTCAATGGCACTTTGGGCAAGTACCTCGGTGAAAACCTGGAAAACAGGCGCCTTGTGTAAATAAACACTTTCCATCCACCAGGATCTTTACAACTTGTTCATCATCATCCATCCATTTCACTTCCATCATCCATCTCATCCATATCTCCATCCACCACTCATCCATTCACATCTGCACCATAGCTTGGTCTTGTGTTCGTATCATGATCCCTCCTAGTACTACTCGTCCCATTCTCAAGGTCAGTTTGTCCTGCCTTTATCGGAGTAGTCTATTGCATCACGTTGGGGGCACATTCTCATCAGATCGGATTCTGTGGTATGATCTTAAAAATCCTCAAACCGAAAATCCAAAAACATCAGAAAATCAAAAATCCAAAACATCGTAAAATCGTAAAATCCAAAACATCGTAAAAATCAAAAATCCAAAACATCAAAAATCAAAACCCAAAACATTCAAACATTTCAAAAATCCAAAACAAGGTCGTCTTTGTCGAATCCACGCCGCCTCCGAAGCTTGAACGTAGGGCAAGGTTGATCTTTTGATCATCCCTCGAGACATTTAGGTCGGGCTCCTATAGGAGTCATTATAATAAACTCCGACATCTTATCATGTATAATGCTGATTCAGAATCGGGTCAAGTCAATGTACGAACTACGGTCTCTGCAGAATCTAGGTAAGGCTAATCTGATCAGCCCCCGGTGGCCCCCTAGGATAGGTCTTTAGTTATATCTTGGTCAAATCTCAAAATCCCCAAAACATTGAAAAACTGAAAATCAAAACATTTGTAAAACCTCAAAAAAATACCAAAAAAAAATAGCCTCAAAACATTGCAAAACATTAAAAACATCCAAATATTTGAAAAAATCCATCTGCCTCATCTCGCTTGCACCCGCAATAAACACCATTCGTAATAAATTGATTGTCATCCTCAACCTTTGGTGAAACAGTTAGAAACAAGTCTAGCAGGTTAAAAGTAAAACTCAAAAGCGTCAAGTCTCAAGTATTAGTCAGTACGTAAACAAGTTGGTCAAGTCTTTGTGTCGATAGTCCATCATCCAAACAGTCTCATATCAATCATCTGATAACATCATGTTGTAGGATGAATCCTTCCTACAAGGGGCATTTTTTATCAGAAAGAACATTTTGGATAAACAAAATGACGTGCCACCATCCACTAACATGTCCTAGGATGTATCCTTCCTACAATGGGCATTATCTTTTGGCAATAAGTTTCGGTTCTTATCCTTAAAAACACATTCCCTTTTGGTTAGCGGTATTGAAGAACATCATCTTGTTTGTGTGCTTGGTCTTTTTCTTTTGACTTATCTTATTGCGCTCAGTCCAAGGACCTCTCAATGATATCCGAATGAAAGATTTAGAGAGATAGGAATGGGGCAACGATCATTATCTTTTTGTCTCAAGTATGCTTGTTGGACGCTCTTGTAAAATAACTTGGCTTAATAATTTTCGTTTTGTTAGATATGTATGGAGTGATGTTTCGTGATAGCTTTGTTGACTATTGCATTGATTGGTTATACCTTTCCATGTTTTGGTCTGAGATGTTTGAGATTTCTAAAGTGCATCCTAGCAAGGTTTCCGTATGTCAGGTGTGAACAAGAATACTCCTATCTATTTGTCAAGTCAAAGTTCATCACACTAAGTACAACGCCATCCTGGTCCTTTATACCTTGATGCATCGTGCTTAGGCATGTTATCAAACATAAAGTAAGTGACCCTTTGAAAATCCAAATCCTTGATAAGCAAACCATCATCATCATCTATCATCATCATCTCTAATAAAGTCTCGACCAATCATGGACTTGTTGGATCCTCTTGTCATCATCTCATTTCTACGCTAACATCATCATCACCAATGCATCCATCATACATCTTGCATCCACAAATTGTCAGCATATCACATATCATTCATATCATACATAATAGGAAACATCGATCATTTCACATGCATTACATTTGCATCATCATCATAATATAGATCTGTTAGTCTAAGCATCTGCACAAATCATCCATTACATAATCACAACATATCACATCATCAATCTCATCCATCTCATATCATATCATAATTTAAGTTGTTTAGGATAATATAGATTTGTTATTCTAAGCATCTTGAAATCATCTCATTTGCATCATCATCCATAGCCATCCATTTTTGAACCTCTTTATTGCGAGATCGACCCTCAAATCGAATCTTTTCGCTCAATCTCTCGAGGGGGCAATGTACCAGTGTACTTCTTTCCGCTGGGGCATTTGAAAAAAATCAAGAAATTTTTTAATTTCGATTGCGGCAAGTTTATTCTTTGAACCAACGCAACAAGTACATTGCTTCAAAGAGGGGCAAAATGTAGACATGCAAAATTAACATTCTGCATTTGATCAGGATCATTCATCAACTAAACTAGATATCGCATTATGACCATTCATCAATTAATCAGGTGCACTTTCATCCATTCATTAAATAATCTCATTTCCTAAGGTCATTTATCAAATAAACATTATCATCAGCCTTTTAATAAACCAAACATCATCACTTTAATTAAATAGATCAAACATTTATTTAATTAAATCCATATTTCATCCTTTTCTGATTTAAATAAATCAAATATTTAAATCCTAAAGGTCAAAATCATCTAAGCACCATTAAATCAGCATAATCATCATCTATTTAATCTAACCCTGATTAAATACTAATCTCACCCACTTGCATTCTCTAGATTTGGCCACTTGCACATGAAATTGCATTTAATTGATTTATCAAAATCTTTTATTTCAACTTGGCATAAAGGGAGAATATTCTCCAAGTTTGAATTTCCCCAAGTGGGACATGTACACCCAACGAGCATTTATGAGGCCTTTACATGTCTCTTTTTTATACGCCCCTTCCAAAGTCAAACTCAACATTCATTGCAAATTTGAATTCAAATTTTCCCCCTCTTGGGCACTCTTCCCAAATCTTGCACATGCATCAACCACTCACATGATGACAAGTGTCCTTCTTTCATTGGTCCAATCTTAGTCCCACATTGGTCTCTCTTCAGCACTTAGCATTTTGAAAATCTTTAAATGAGAAGCTTCATCCTCAAGCAAATCCTTCACAATCTTTATGCAAAGTCACTCTCTTGGTTTGAGAGCTGATTTTGTTCATCCACTCCACAATCTTAGCATTTTCATCTCCAATCCCATACAAGGTTACTCTCTTCAATGGAGAGCTAATCTTGTCCATCTTATCATCATCATCTAAGCTTATTAATCAAGGGTTGGGAAAGGGTTACTAGCACATGTAACACCAATCCAATATGAGATAGTTTGCATCATGTTTTCTTATGATTTTGCTTTAGATCTTTTGTCATTTGTTTGCATTTTGAACATGATGTATTATTTCATAAGGATGTTAAATATTTTGATTTGTTGTTGAAATACTAACGATTCTGCAGATTTTATTGTTAGATTTCTAACCACATTTTGCAGATTTTAGCATCCACACTAGGCACATAAAGGGTCGCTTGAGTCTTGAGCATTTGGGCTAGAGAAATGGAAATTCTAAGTTTCTCTTGCCTAGCAGCAACATCCTTTGCTATACATTCATCTTGTTGCTACCTTCTTTGTGCCTCCAACTACTACTCATGCCTCCACTAAGCTTTTATATTTTGTTGTTGAGGATAGTGAGCTTGATAATCAAGATCACCCTACTATGGGAAATAACCTTGCTGCCCCTAATAGGATTGATTAGCCCACTCATGTTGTAATTAAAACTCCTTTCTCTGAATATCATCCAACCGTCTATTGAAATCTAGCAATATGCTTGTAATTTCACTTGGGCTCATATTACTAGACCTTTGGGGCTGACATGGAAAGAAACAAGGCTGATTTTCAAATTGATGAGTCTCTTGGGATTGTAGATAGGAATATCTATGTGTCCAAGAAGATTGAGCAAGGGGTGGGTGGTAAGCATTTTGATAAGGTTGAGAACCCACAACAACAATGCTCAGTGAAAAGAATGGGGAGGCATAACTAGCTTGATATGGCTAATGAGGAGGAGTAAAGTTGACACTTTCATGGTATGGGGGAGTGTATAGGTGGTTTCCTCTAGAACTTGACATTATTTATGCGTGGGAATGATAGGAAACACCCTGAAAATTTTAAAGGAAAGCAGAGGACTTCCGAACCAAATATTTTGGGTACACACCAATAGAGTCACCTGAAAATGGATAACACAGAGTCGTCGGGTGCTTGTAGAACCACCTCCAAAGGCTGAAATGTTGAAGAAGGCACCACTTCCTTAGTGGGATGAAGTGAAACTGGCACTACTTGAACCAATAGATATGAATGGAGTCACCATGGTGTTTGAAGATATGCCTCAAAAGGAAAAATGTGTTGAAGAAAACATCAAATTATTCAATGAAGAGAAAGCAATTCCACTGGGTGTGCCAAAAATTGTTGTCACATGAAATTTCACCCTATTGAACACAGGTTTCAACATTTCAATGAAACAATGGAAACAACCTCAAGGTGTGGGACCTTGTGCGAATGAGGTCAAGTTTATGGAGAAGGTCGACTTCCTCTTTTGATCCAAGTGCAATGTGCTAGTCCAACCCAACACATGAAATACTACCACTATCTTATTCTAACGCCTCATAGGGGAAGAAGGAATGTATGAAAGGGAAATGGGAGGTGGTACACCAAGATGGAAAGTTGTTTCTTCTTAACCAAGATTGCTCAATACATTAAATAATAGGACCAAATGACACATAGTTCTTTGTTTGGTGATTCTAAGAGGCAAACATGAAGGTTAGGGTTTGACAAGGTGCTAGAAGGAAAGAAAGATTCTCAAAACAATAACTATAAACAAAATAACTCAACATATATGCATGAAATGACATACAAGCACTCATATATGAAGGTAATGAAATTTTACTTATACACAAAAGAGGAGAGAACCAACAACAATGATTAGCTTCATTAATGTAAAGACATAGAGCCAATCTTTACAATCACAGAGATGCAAAATGCATAAGGCTGCCAAAGAAAAATCTTAGAGGACCCAAAGGAAGAACCCTTGAAATGAATATGTTTCTTTCCTTTATAGATTAGACATAACTTAGAACCACAAACCGAACCCTAACCCTAACTAGGGTTAGCAATGAAGTCTATGTGTGAAAGGATGGAGCCATCCCGTGAAAATCGTGATTTGGGGTATGGATCTGTCAAAAGGGACGACAATCAACAATAAATGAGCATGAGCACCCATAGAATTCACTTGTAGAAGTCAAGGGAGAAATAAATGTCATCCTTGGAGCCCAAAAATTGAAACAAACTGCTTAGAAAGTGATTAGAGCATTAATGGCGTCGCCCAAAAAACATGCCAAATATGTGAGATGGTCCAGGTGTTGGGTTCGAAAGAAAGCCTTTGCTTATGCATTAAATGGTCCGGAGCCACAAAAAGCATCTTCGTCGGGGATTGGGCATTAGGCTTTCTTTGTACTTTATACTTCATATAAACATTGAACCATTGGCGATCGAGGTTCGGGTATATCACTTACCACATACCAAAAAAAGGAAGAGAGAAGGTCGAAGGAGGGAATCGCAAGTCTGGAAGGATCACCCTTTTCGGTTTTCAG
This sequence comes from Sequoia sempervirens, assembly GCA_007258455.2. Taxonomy (NCBI): domain Eukaryota; kingdom Viridiplantae; phylum Streptophyta; class Pinopsida; order Cupressales; family Cupressaceae; genus Sequoia; species Sequoia sempervirens. The sequence continues at coordinate 45,683 of VDFB02061179.1, read as the reverse complement.
AGATTGGGAAGGAGGCATAGCCTTATTGGATAGATGAAAAGGGTAAAAGGGAAGATCGAAGGCTGAAGTCCGAAAGGAGCCATCGAGGGTCGGAGTAAAGAGTTACCTCTTATCGAAGAAAGGTAAGAGGTAAAGGATAAGGCCGAAGCTCGAAGTCCAAAAACTTGACACTTAGTCAAATTTTCGAAGGAAGGAGTGAAAGTGAGAAGGAAGAAAGGAGGAAGATGAAAGTTTGATGCCCAAAATCCAAAGACAATACTTCGGGGATCAGGGATTGGGAGGAAGGCTTAACGCTTGAGATGAAGAGATGGAAAGAGATAAGGGGTAAGACCGACCCCCGAAGTTCAACAAATCAAGACTTAGACAAATCTTGAAAAGATTCTTAGGGACTTCAATGATCGGAGGTAAGGCTTTCATCTTACCAGAAGGAAGTGATAAGGGTTAAAGGGTAAGGCCGATGGCCGATGGTCGAAATCCGAAACACTTAGCAGAAAATGGAAGGTAAAGAAGGAGCGGGAGCGATGAAGAAGGCATGCGAATAGAGAGGTAAGCGAAAGCCCAAAAGCCCGAAACTTCAGGACTTAGCCAGTTTTAAGACCCTTCAAGGAGGATTCATGCAAGATGGCCCATGTAGGATCTCTCAAATTGGTTATCAATGATGGGTCATCAAAGAGTGGCATGAAATATCAATAGTTACCAAGACAGTCAACTAACTATAACATTAATGTTAATAATTTTTTTTATGAAATAAGCTAACAATTAAAGCATTTATAAATAAATAAATTGTAACAAATGATCATAAACAATTCATTTATGCATAAAATTTTTAGGATTAAGTAGATAAATTCTTTAGAATATATAAATTTGCTATTTATTTTTATGGGTCAGTTCCATAATTGAAGGATCAATTGTGTAGTTGTGAATTGTTTGGATAAAAACTTGATTATGTGGTGGAAAGTTTGTCAATAGTAGGGAATATCTCTTCCCTTGATTAAACCCCTAGAATGTCAAGTGACAAATGACTTTTGAAATAATTGAGAATGGTAGGCAAGCATATAGGAGATGTGCTAGATGACGATACATTTAGCCAATGTAGTGTTAAATGCTTTAATTAAATGCTTCTTAAATTTTGATGCAAGTGTTTCTTTATGATATGTGAGTGTGCTGGAAAGGTGGCAAGTGCAACTTTTCATGCTTCAAATCTGCACATAACGACCAATTAGAAGGCTTATATCAATCCTAAATTGAAATTTGAAAACAAAATTCAAAGTCCTCAAATTATAAGATTGATTTGGGTCAATCCAACATAAAAATCAAAAAATCATGACTGATGTTTAAAAATAAATACAAATAAAATCAGACTAAATTCAAATTATATAGCTAACTCTTATAAAAATATAATCTATTTATGAAATGATTCAACCCACTCCAATAATTCAACCCACTCCAATAACTTGCAGCTAATAGGGAGGTTGTCTTGCTGAAGGTCACAAGGTCTAGTCTCCCCCCATCCCCATGGTACCGGAGGGCGTGTCGAGCCAGCGTAACCAGTCATGTGAAAAAAATTAAAGAAGCAGCTTCAAAATAAACTGATTTACATTTCATCCACTAAAAATACATATGATTGGACACATTTATCTTGGATTACAGAGCTTGAGCAGGGATTAAATTTTCCCCTGTTTATACCTTTACACTCCCCTGTTTACTCTGAATTTGCAGACCTGCACAAAATGTCAAATCTTCTTGGAGTGGTGGTCCACCTCTTGCCCCTCTTCCTTTTGATTCTCCAATTTCCTCTAATATTTTCTTATTCTCTTTTACATGGGCTCACTTATTTTCATGCATGTGAAGACAAAACCAGTTTTATTAGGAGAATGGCGGCATTCTCTTTCTTTTGTCTAACCTGCCCTTTTGTCTCTTGCACCTGTGCACACACAGCTCATTGCTGCTTGTTCTTCAGCCTGCCCTCTTATTATATGTCAAGATCAGAGGCCAGAAACAGGCAAAAGCTATGGCCATTGTCCAACAACTTGTGTTTTGTTTCTCTCTTTATAGTAAATAAAAGAGCCATAGAAGAGGATAATGTTTTGTTCCAGCTTGCTTGTTTCAACTCATAACTGAGAATATTCTCTTTGTTTCAGCTTGTTTGTTTTGATATGTAGGCTGAAATATTCTCTTCCTAAATGACAAGATGTAAAGTTCTCCCATGTGAGTGAGTACTGAGTAATGGTAGGAGACAAAATTCTACTGAATGGGTATGTCATCTCAAACCGGGGTTATTTTATGCATTATTTGGACAAAAAGAAGAATGAAAGAAAGCTATCATATCTGGCATACAGTCATGGTGAGATTTATGAGAAGCCAAGATTATGACCTTCAACAGGTAACTAAACATTATTGTTGGATGTGTCACTTCATATGAAGTGTTACTGGTACCAAAATTGAAAATATAAATTAATTTTCATAGTTTTGAAGGCTATGGATTAATGGTAAATTGGTGTGGGTTTACCTTATGAAATGGGCAAGAATTTAAATGGTTGCAGACTTCTAGAAGACAACTGAAATGAGGAAGAGATCTGCAGAATCTATTAGGCAGTTATTTGACAATCAAACCATTCAATATTTAAATGGAACTGTTACCATGGTTGAAAACTGACCTTTAACTATCACATAATGTAATGTTTAAGCTGAAAGCTGAACCATCCTTGAATGAAGATAACATTAGATTGTAATTATAAGTTCCCTTTGGAAGCATACCTTGATAGGCATTATAAGACATAATACTTATTTTTCATGAATGGCTAGCAATTGTTTTCAAAACAGGATACCTAATCCATTTGTGAAAGAATTAGATAGAAAGTCATCATTTAAGGGAAATGGGCATCTTTTGATTTATTCTAAAACGAAGGGGAACATTATAATGTTGATTTAACCAGGCTGCATCTAATCAGGATTTTTCCAATCATACACTTTTCACATGGTGTTGTCCAACTGATTATGAAAAATATGGAGGAAATTGATTGACAGGGTTGTCCTTGATACTTCTTTATTTGATTATGAGAACAGTAAAATTAAACTTGGAAAAATGTCCATTCAATGTCCAATATTACAGGACCAACAGTTTAGAGACTACTTTTAAGAGAAATTATCCATCAAGCCTGATAAAGTGTGCTCTTCCTTCCACTGTAAAGGGGTTTGTTCTGTAAAGATAATGTTTTACTTTAAAAAGTAAGTAAATCTAATCAAACCAGCAATGATTTCAATGCTTTCTTTCCTTTTTCTAATAAAATAAGTCTATTACAAATTTTCCTTTGAAAGGTAATAAAATCCTGGTGCTGAGTAATGATTAACACAGATTTTTTTAGAGCTCTAAGTCTCGAATTCCATAACTGTCACAGATTCACTGCAAACGAAATTTGAATGGAAAACAACCAATTCTAGGAAGAAAAATGTTCAAAATTATGATGTGATTCTATGGTTGGTTCGTGCAAGCACCATATCACAATTCAAATTCAAATTAGATGAGATCAATAAGCATGTCCTTAACAAGAATAGTATAAGCTCACTGAGTAAAAGCTAAAGGGTTCAAAGTTGGAGTTCATTCAAATAAAGTATATGTCATAATTAGTGTCACTCAGTTGTTATTAATGATTTAGAAGGGATGTATGGACAAGTACTCTCCATTACTTAAGAGAAACTCAAGAAAATGAACACATGGATGACTGTGAATCAAAGATTTTTTTTCCCAATAATATCAAACAAAGAAGTTGAATACATCATCATAGATGTTCAGACAACAAACATTTATCATATTAATTTTTTCTTTTATATTTTATCAAGAGAGAAGATCTAGTAGTCCAACACCTTAGCTTTCCACCTTTCAAAATCAAACATGACAATTTTAATCACTTCCAATATTTTACAATGACTTGTTTGGTCAGGCCCTTATAATTAAGATTGCAGGTCCACACCATCAAATATGATGTCACATCAGCATGTTTTTGTTGAGATGTCCAAAAAGACCCCCTCAAAAAAAGAGAGAGTAGCTTGGTAGTTGTGCACTAAGTCATGATTTATTGATGTGTCAATATGACATCACATAATTTGTTGCCTTTCATTCAATTATGAACACTAATGATCAACACTAACAACTTCAAAGTCACAACTATTAATTCTCTACTATTTAAAATATTAGACAGTAAACCAACAACAACTATCACAACTAGTGGAACACTCAACTACTCTAGATTCTCTCCCCCACCACACATTCCAAAAATATACCCATGTTCAATTCTAAACTTCAATCGAATGGGAAGCATCAATATTTTCTCTCTACTTTCTCTACCTACTATAAAAAATATTAGACAGTAAACCAACAAATACTATCACAACTAATGAAACACGCTCAACTACTATAAATTCTCTCCCCAACCACACATTCCAAAAAATACCCAATTCTAAACTTGAACTGGAAACATCCATCCTTACTCCTACCTTTTTCTCCCTACTTTCTTTCACCTGTTTTGAACAGAACCTCTGCACTTGTTGTCTAGGACCATACTGTTCTGCTTTTAAATGTCTTATCAAATTACTTGATTACCAGCTGTGAATGAGTTATAACTTTAAGAATTAGTGTTCTTTTTCACCTCTCATGGCTTCTTATTAAGATATAAAAGTGCAGTCGTCATCAGTTGGAGAATTGTGCTCTGTTTGCACGATTTCCAAACAGGATTTGTTGGTTCCATCATATGTTTCACTGCAACTGTTTTCTAATCTACTGCACATGAATAAAACAAAAGTGGTTGGGTATTTGGAAAGGACATTGATTTTTAATAACTGATCATTAGATGTGTAAAATCTGACAGTGCATCAGCTCCTTCTACACAGATTCCCAATCTAACCTAAGCTATGCTGACATACAGTTTAAGACAATTACAACTGTACAGGCACGTGTACATGGAATTATTTTTCGTCCTTTAAAGTTAAGAATTGAGTTTCAGATATCTCAGAGTACCTATATGTTTGTAAAATCAGAGATAAAGATAAGAAACAGTAAACAAATATGGACAAAGTTAAAATTATTGTACTTTACCAGCACATACGAGGGAATCCATAAAGTACAGGGAAACTAGCTAGATTTTATGTATTGATGAGCCTTTTGATGGAGACGTTATTCTCAAGTTGAATTTTGATAATGTTTATTATCGAATTTCATAGAATTCAGCACAAGAAGTATGTTCTTCAAAAAAGCTTTAGCTAGATTGACCATTACTGGATTCTCGCTGAACCCTTCAAGCTCTAAGGATCCGTGAGACAAGATTGTTTTGGGGCGTATATCTTTGCTTTATTTTTTATTTTTTTAATCTATAATGTTATTAAGGGTTATTGTCTTTTTATATTAATAATTGAAAATTTGGATCAATCCCAATTTAAATTTTGGTTGACTTTTTAGGTAGTCTAGGTTGTGGATTTGATTTTTGATTTGCTCGCAGTGTGTGGATGAGGATCCGTTGCACATCGCTCAAGAGGTTATAGTGGGGGCTCACCCCGTAAAAAGCTAAACTTTAAGTTATTGGACTAAACTCTCAATTCCTCTTGATAATTTTAATTTTTTTTTGAAAAATTAGTTTACATCAACTCTCTCATATGAAGGTGTTACATTTCAGATATATTTGTTTTCATAGGCTGAGAAGACATAAGCCATTCAATATTTCAAAGACACATTCAATATGTGGTGAAGAAAGGAAAGAGTCATGATGTCCAAAGAAAATTTTGAATGTTTCCATATTGTCTCTTTTAAATCCTTCTTTGGACAATGAGATTGCTTGTTTTAAATATTTATTTTTTCATATTTTGACAATATCAAAGATGTCTAGATTAGTAGTCCTTGGTCTCTTGTTTTTCCTTTATGTTATCATTATTGTTTTAAGTTTTTTTCTTAAGTTTTGTTTTAAAATAAATTTGAAAAAATGAATTTTATGGGTATAATTATATCCTCAATTCATATTCTTTGATGACAGCTTATTGTTTTGAAGAGTGATGAACAAGAGGACCCATTATAAAATTATATTGCATTGCATTGTGCTCTAAGCTTTTAATGTATTAAAGCTAATAAAAGCAACTATGAAAGTTTTGAGAGATTATAAAATATTTGGATTTTTTTTTACATTGAAATATCTCACAAAATATGGTATGTTTTTTAAAGATTGAAAGAAATTTGTGTAATTTTTTATTTTTGTTATAAAATTATAAAATATTTAAAATTATTTTGTAAAAATAACATCATATAATTGGAATAACAAATTCTATATGTATTATATGTTTATTAATAAATTATAATATTAAATCATATATGTTCTATTGATATAAATATATGGAGAAATTATTTATAATATGCAATAACTTGTTTATCCATTGTATTATTATAAGTAAGCATAACTATATGCAAGATATGTAATAATATCAAAACCTATAGATCAATATAGAATATTTTTATAAATATATTGCTTTCAATTGTGATGAAATGGAAGTAACATATTACACACCATCCCAAAACATTAATTTGTAATATCTATGCTACCATAAAAATTGAGGCATGTATACTATAAATTCTTAGGACTTTGGTATACTCAATCTAATTACCATCTATCAACTCCACCATTCTCTTGTAGGAATCTCTTTGAATATTATTGGTTAGGTTCATAGGTATCCTTCCATGATCCCTTTTGACTACCATGGCTTAAATTTAAAGGTACCCTCACATAATTCCCTCTAACTAATGTGGGTCAAATCCATAATACTATGGCCAAAGACTTTACAAGATTGGACTTAAAATCCCATAAGTTTTATCATTGAAGAGACATAATTTGTACATGTGTTCTATCATTAACTCAATATAGAAAATGTCAATTATGGCATGGTCTCAAATTTTAAGATAAATAATAAATTCATGCATATACTACCTCAGTTTGGAATCTAAAACTAAAGGGATGTGTGAAAGTGATCCTCCCTAGAATCTAACTAAGTAACTAGGCCATGATTAAGTATAATTAATTATATAAATGCATTATTCCTTAACATTCATTCTTGAATAGATAGAAGATCAAATTTGTACGGGTACATTCAATTTAGTAATTACTAAACTCATCCCTTTTATGTTGTGAAATTAATCTATCATAATTAAAATTAGATCAAGCACATTTCATTCTAAATCTATTGTCTAGTGAAGTACAATTCCACATGCTTATCATTGTACCCTACTAGAAATAAAGTAGTATCAAGGAAATAATTTTCATTCTAGATAGTAATGGTTTTGAGTTAAGTGATGTAATCCTTTAGGTTCATCATTCCCTTTTATATACTTATCTCATGCTATATGATAATAGATTCACCCATAACATCTCTTAGGGTTTGATAACATTAAGTTTTATCTTTAGGATTCCTTAGCCTATACATACACTTAGTAAGTTGTGATTCACAATATATTTTATTCTCTAATAATTAGACTAATGTAGGCTTATGTAGGCATATGCTTCCTCTTTCATCATCTTTTTATCCTAATAAAAATAGATTATATATGCTACAATGTATGCAATTATTTTAAGCATTAAATATATCCCATTTTTGTCTAAATATAATTATTGAATCAAATGTAACCTTGTGTGTCCTCTTCAATAACTTCATCTACACACTTAGTTACCCACAACCCACACAACAAATTTCTCATGCATCCATGCTCAACATTATCCTCATACATCCACTTAAAGTTCTTGCATGCAATGTTGCACTACTCACATACATCTTAGTGTCTATTCAAATCATACATTTTGGACACATGAAACATTAATGACCATATTTTATGATTCCATACATGTGCCACTTTGTGGTCTCTATGCCACATAACATGATAATATAATTGACACCATACACATCCAAAACATGGTGGTTTCCATGCCACATGTACCTGTAATACAACTAGCACAATAAAGGTTTCACATTTTTTATTAGGCACCCCATCTACATAGTTAGTGCACCAAATATGTTTGACACTTATCACATTTATGTGGAGTCCAACTAATGACCTATTTATATATAAATAAATATTTTGTGCAAAGTAGAAGAGGAATAGTAGATTCACATTAAATACCTTTATGTACATTTCCCTTGTTTGATTCTAAATAGAATGGACACATTTACAAGAATCCTCTAGTTAACCCAAGTTATTTTATCACTAGTATCAAAGATAGAGCTCTTCTTTCATGCTAGTGTACACATGCACAAAAACTAAGGGAACTCTACACACCTCATTTCAAATAATGAAACTCTAGATGAATATGAAATATAGGTGGTTGATGAATGTACTCAACCAACATTCAATGAATGATTAATGTTGCTTTGGAGGTGTAATGCTAAGAAATTTTTGAATAGTTCCATGAATTCATCAACTTCCTGGACGAACACTACAAAACCCCATATAGCTTGTGCAACATCACAATCTTTTCAAAGTTTAAATCAATATAGATACCTACATTTGAAGGAAAATTTGATGTCTCAACACTAGATGTATGGACTCAATAGCTCAAAGCCCACATCTCCATCAATAATTTTACTAATGCTAAGAAAATCTCCTTTAGAATAATAATAGTTTGCAACTTGAAATGTCAAATTGGTGGCAATCACTTAGTACAAAGTGTGATAGGGACAAGTAACCAATGGAAGAATATACAAATGAGTACTTTAAATTCTCCATCACTTGCATGAGAAATTTTTTTAGAAACAAAAAATGCTCAAATATATTATTATATTATTACCATTCATCCACATTAAAATGGAGTTATTAACCTCAAACACTATGGGACAAGCATTTTTCAATGCATCCAAAGTTGAGGCCAAGTGAAGCTTAAGTAACAATTTTATCCACACATAAACAAGTATACCATGAAACTCTAAAATATTTACAAAAATCCCAAAGAAATCCTCTTCATCTTCACCCTGTTGATACAAGTGCAATAATTCATGGCTAGACTTGATATATGGTGCCACCATCATCACACCATGTCCCTTAGTGACATAAAATGCCACATAGTAGTCCATATTTGTGCAATTCGCATTAGATTCCAACTCCATTGATGATACCAATCAAGAGGAACAATCTATCAACACTAGTTCCATGATCACTAATGCTTTAAAGGAACATGAGCATATCTTCCATACAAAGTAGGGTAAAACTTTAAAATTGTGCCACACTTTCTCCAACAAAGTGGTTTTGGGTAAAATTATTTTGCCATAAACAATTCTAGGTGAAATAGTTTCACTTGAAACTACTTGACACCTACATGACATGAAGAGTTTCAAGAAAACCCTTTCATTTGAAAATATTAAATAAATATATTTTAATTATAAAACTCAAACCAAGTTGAATTTACATGCAATGTTTCAACTAAAACATTTTCAAATGAAAGTGTTTTGGCTGAAACCCTTTCAACTAAAATTGTCTATGTAGACCTTAACCCTATTTTTGGACAATTTTAATAAAAAATAGCTTAACTCTAGATTTCTTCAACCAAGGGCACTTTCATGAAATCTAAAATATACCCTTTTGTAGAGCTCAAAATCTAGAATCTAATTTAATTTTTGATATTTTGATTAGTTTTATTATGATTTCTTTAAAATTTATTACAAGTAGGTTATTAAATCAAACATAAGGCAAATTAGAATATATATAACTTTTTTTAAAATATGGAGCACTAGAGGAAATAATTTTCTCCAAGTGCTAGGCATGATTTTTTTTAAAATGATAGAAAAATAAAACAAAAGTTGAACTGCCATAAAAATTATAACGTTTTGATTAAGTTTGACTTTAAAAATTAAATATTCATCATGTTTTTTTTCTATGCACTAGATTTTGAACTTATCTATGTAAAAAAAATCAAATATTTTTTTGTACTCTTTTTCTTGTGATGTCTCATTGACATCACTTTTTTTGATATAAATTCAATAATTAAAAATTTCTCTTAAATATATAAAAAGATATATCTAACTATTTTTTTAATTTATAAAGTATAAACATAAACTATATTAAGAGTTATACATTCCATTGGTTTATATCATTTTAAATTCAAAACATAAATGTCACTTAGGAAATCCAAGTTTAAAATCATATTTGTGTTGGCTATTTCCTTTATAAAAGTGTGACATAGTTTTGAGTTTTTACCTAGTGTTGGGTTAATGTATAGCTTGATAGGTCCTCATTGATAACAATAACTAAAAGAACATCATTGTGTATGATCCATTCTATTTCCAATGTTTGTACACCATCGTGCACTAAAAATCTACTCTCTAGGATGGTTACAAAGTGATAAGTATATTCAGGTTACCAAACAATGCATTTTCAAGCATATAGTTAAACCTATTCAAGGCATCATCACCTATTCCTGACACCTTTATAATTTATTAAAGTACCATTTGGAAGACCATACATGTATGGTCAAGATGAAAAATACCATTCCAAATCATAATTGTGGATGTGTTTTTTTAAGGTACATAATATGAAATAAATTAATCATTAAATAAAAAAAGTACTAAACCAACATCCCCCATAAGTGTATCTTACATGGGTATGGATACACGGGTCCCAAAAATGTATAGTCATGTTAGGTTTTCATGTAGAAAATGACCCCCCCATAAGAATACAAAGAGAATAGCCCCCTCCATACAAGAAATAAAAACTACCCCAATAATAAAAGAAAAGTCTTGCACCTCGAAAAGAAATCATGGATAGAGGAACTTTCTCTTCATGAATGGTTTGGTGAAAATATATGCAATTTTCTCTATTATGGGATAGTATTCTAAATTAATGGCATGCTCTTGAATCAACTCCCAAATATAGTGAATGTGGATCTTGATGTGTTTGGTTCACTAATGATGAACTAGGTTCTTTGAGATCCATATGACACTCTAGTTGCCACAAAATATAACCAAATACATCTAAAAGGATTCCAAACTTATTTTTTTATATCTAACATGAATCAATATCAACATTAACAATCCCACAATGCTCAACCTTAGTTGATCAAAGATAAATTGAATTTTTCTTCTTATTTTGCATGGAAATGAGGATAAAAAAAATAAAATTCTTATCCAAAGGTAGTCTTGTGATCATCAAGATCACCTACCCAATTAAAATCTATGTATCCAATAAATTTTGAAATTTTACATAATAAATTTCTTGCCTCTTGAATAGAGCATGAAACCATATCGACTACTTATGAGATATCTTAAAAAGTGTGAATTGGATAGGTGAGGCTACCAATGAGATAAAAATACAATGCTTTTCAACCAAAAAATGGAACACTTATCCTCAAGACCGATTCTAGATAAGGGGTTCAATGTAAGATTACAATTAGCCATGTGAAATTGTTAGAAGATCAATAACATAATTAGAATATGAAAGAGTCATCAAAGGAGAGTGTGTGATCTTGATGTTGAGAAAGTAATGCAACAAGCCTAAATAGGTCAAGACAAACCTAACCTATAGATATTATTTGACTGTGTTGATGATGGATATTGAATCCCATGTAATGATTAAGTCATCAATATAAAGAACTGAAAAAAATATAGAGCAATCTTACCTCATATGTAGAAATTTAGATCTAATTCACATCTCAATAATGTAATTGAGAGAAAAAATGAATCCATATTATAATACCAACTCATAGAGGCCTACTTGAGGCCATATATGGAATTTTATAATCTATATACCAATGAAGAATATTTTGCAAACCCTTGTGACTACTCCATATAAATATCCTCTTATATATCCAATGAAGAAACTCACTCTTTAATTTCATCTAATGTGCAACCCAATCATGATTTAAAGCGATAATAAGATTCAATTGTGTTAGAATTGGCTATGGCTGCCACCCAAGATCTATGGACCAAATGGAAAGCACAAGAAAAGAGAGAGAGAATATGACAAGAATAAACTGTATTCAATGTCATTGATATGATATGATTATGATTCTGATTACAAATGAGAGACCCCTTGGTTAAATAACCAAGGTGAGAACATAGAAGGGCATAAGATTATGACAAGTGTCGTAATCTTATGACATGAGACAATTATGAAGAGTTATCACTCCAAAAAAGGTGGAGAGATAATCACATGATGTGTTCACAAAAGGTGGAAGTGATGTGGTAATGACATGTCAAGTCCACCAAAAGTGGAGATTCTCCAACAACCTCCTATGTAGTCCCTAAGTAAACTTAACTAAGGTGTAATCATGACCTAGGACAAGGTACAAGACATTTAATTACACCAACACCCCCCGTTAAGTGCAACTTAGGGAGTAGCGAATTATTATGCAAATAATGCAAGATGGGTCCCGGCTACTAGGCCATGTTAGGTACCCATGTACACACAATGCAATCTCTCACAAGCGAGGAAAGGGAGAAAACCTCATGGGAAAAAATCCCCCTCAAAAGAGAGATGAAATACAAAAAAAGAAATACAATAATCTCAATGAAGAATGAGAAGGTAAAAACCCCATGTGAGGAAAAAGACCCCCCCATAAGAGAGAAGTAGAAGAGAGGCAAGGTAGGCCCCCCTCAATGTTGAGTCTCCTACAATGATGGTAGAAGTTCGACAGTGAATGCTGAAGATGATCCAATCTCACCAAACAACGTTCCTCCCCTTCAGAAGAAACAAAACCAAGGATGTATGCAGGATATCATGGATGATGGATAATGTTGTCTCTGAAGAATGCTCAAGTGTCTCCATGTCAATGCTGAAAGCTGACACACTCCAATCAGGCGTTCTAGGCCACACTGCTGAAGAGGAAAATCCAACATCTAGTAGAGAAGAATGTAGAGCACCATCCAAAGACAAAGATATCCCCTTTGAAGACAAAGAAACCAACTCCAAATGTTGTCCAAAAGTATCCACACTCACGCCAATCTGAGAAGAATGATCATGTAGAGAATGAACAAGAGGGTCAAGGTGTTCCCTCACAACAACTGAAGAAGGTTCATCTTCATCAAAGAGAAGATGAATGCTATCAAGAGTGTCCTCCAAATCAGCAAGATGAGACTCCACAAACAAGTCTGAAATACCTATGAGGAGGCCATCCAAAGTAGCCATATCTAGAAGACTATGCATGTCCTGTTGCACTGAATCACTAGGAGTCAAAATTGTTGAATCGCAAGTAGCATCAACTGCAACAGTGGATGGAAGAGATAGAGTGCATGGCTCAAGTACTGGATCTGATGTGAGTATTCCCAAGTTCAAAAAGCCAAATGTCTCCTCAAAATCATAGTCGTGATCAACAGTCGAAGGAACAAGATCATCATCAGAAGCAAACTGTGCAAAGGAATAGAACCGAGATGAATGATCAACCACCCCAGTAGCAATGACATCTCTAGTCTCCAAGTCACGAATGATAACAGAATCAGGAGTGAACTCCACAGTTCTCCCATCTCCACCATGTGTAATCTGATCTATGGAAAGCAGATTGTTCGTCAAATGAGGAACACACAAGACATCCTAAAAAGTGTTTTCCCCAATGCTAATAGATCCCTTCCCTGTTACACTCATATATGTATTGTTTCCCATCAAGATAGGAGACATTCTAGAAGGCTGAAATGAAGAGAAGATAGTCTGTGAAGATGCCATATGATGAGATGCTCCTGAATCTAGAAGCCATCTCCCGGATCCTGGACCTGAATGAGCACAAAGAGCTTGTCCTTTATATCATGATATATATGTTTGACCTTTGTCCTTTTTAGATTGTTTTGAAGTAGAAGGAGAAGAAGATTCAGACATTCTGGAAGGCAAATCAATGTGACTCTTTTTGAGAAGATTCTTCAACTCATCTATGTCCTTATAACAATAATGTTCTTCATGTCCATCCTTCTTGCAATATGCACAAAAAGGTTTCTCCTTCTTAGATGTTTCTCCTTTTGATGATGAGGATTTTGATTCTTTATGTGGTTTGTTCTTTTTCTTCTTTTGCTTCTTATCAAGATTCTCTGATTCTTTTTGTACCTTAGACTCATTTGCCACCAATGCTTGTGGTTTGGAAGACTTGATTAGACCCATGTTCATTAACTTAGCTTCCTCTTGGATTAGGAGATTTGCAAAGTCATCAAACTTAGGATCAACATATGATGCTCCCATAGAAAGTCGATGGGTATGAAAGCCATAAACAAACATTGAATACTCAAGACCAAGCTTGGATAACACATTCAGAATCAATTGTAAATCCTCTTTTCAATAGTGCATTCTTTCAACTGTGTTCTTAGTTGCTTGATTTTGGAGATGTAGTCTTGGATGTGGTAAAAAATTTTAGGATCAAGACTCATCAAATCATTATCAATCTAATAGCCTCTAATCTTATTTGTTTTACCATACAATTTCTCAAAAGTATCCCATACCTCTTTAGGTGTATTACATGATTCAATATGAAACTGCAAATCAAATGAGACTAATGAACATATGCATCCAAGTTTTTTCTCACAATCAATCTCCCACATTGCCAATTCTTTAGCATCAGTAGGTTTTTGAATTGTGTCCTTTAGATGACCTATTAGACCTTTCATCATGAGATAGTTTGTTATCGATTTTTTCCATGTAGCATAATTATGTGGATTTAGGGGTTCAATTTGAGATCTCCCCATTGCAAGAACACAAACCAAGCAAAAGAATGCAAGCAATCACTGTAAGATTACCCCCCCAAATCACTCAATCAAGAAACCCCCCAAGCAATATCTGATTTGGCACTTTATATTTAGTGCGTTTACAGTTGCTAGATGCCAATAATAGCAAGCTAGACTTGATCTTAGTGCTTACAAATGCCAAAATAGGCCACAGTATCAAGTACAATTTTTGGTACAAAATGAGATCAATCTAATCATACCACTAAGAAGTACACAAAAAATCATACACTTTCAAAAAAAATTTCACCCAAAAATGTTACTGTAGGAGCAAGATATGAGCTCCCGAAGTTCTCAAAATGAGGACGAAGTAGCAACACCTGTGAGAATCTGAAAATTATGGAAAAACTAGGAACCAAAACCGAAAAATGATTGTACCAGTGCGTAGAGCATGAAATTCTAGCCCAGATAAAAAAAAAATTGCTCTGAAAAAGGAGTCAGAATGAGCAAGATATCAGTGTTTGAAAATGGACTGCAAAATCAAAACTGCAAATGGTGAGGGGCAAAAAATTCAAAGCCGTGCTGACGTACTGCTGACGTCAGAAAACCATGATGTTAAATTTGATGGATGTTTAGCCATCACCATCGCCGTTAGTCCACCCTTGCCGGAATATTCTCCTGAATGGAATATGCTATGGAATCTTCAGTGCCGGTTGGATTTGAAATTTGTCAGAATTGTTAATACTACTGTTGAAATTTTGTTGGATGCCGGATTTTTTATTTTAAACTTGCCGCCGGGTGGAGAACTATCCATCGGATTTATTTTGATGTTCGCCGGAATCGGATTTGTGCAGGCCCGTCGATGAAAGCCGACACCGGTGGAGTGGATGCCGGTAGCGGGGTTGAGGGGATAGGGGCCTATGTGGCCGACTGACGTGTGGCCACGTGGCCTGCGCGGTTAGGCCCGTAGGTACCCTATACCTGCGTGATACAACATTTGCAGACAATGTCTATGTACAATACTTTCGATTTTTTTTTTTGTTTTTGATTTTTTTAAATACAATTTAATGGAAAATACAATCAATACAATAAAGAGATTATTTTTTTCCTAAATTTTTTTCAAAAATATTTCAAAATTTTTTATTTAAAAATAATCGTACCATCGATATTTATGACGCCGGGGGGTTGTACGGCTCTTTGGGCAAAAATTTTTTGCCTCATCGGACAACTGCTCCGAATCGGACGATTTGACAGTCAACCTTAGGGTTTTTGGCCCTTCTGGACGCGATGGCAGGGTCGGATTTGACCCAAAATGCTCCAAAAATGCAGCTACCTTCTGGATCTGGCAACCACTCTTCAGCTTCAAACCCTCATAGATTTGGCCTCGTATGTCCGATTTGGATGAATCAAAAGGCAAAATCGACTATCTCGAACCTTCCAGATGCAATGGTGAGCTCAGATTTGCACCAGCAAGCTCGGATGTAAACCTACAACAAAGAGCCACGAACAGAACCTCCTCAGATCTGGGATCTCTCTTTAGAAAAAGACTCTCAAATGGCACCCAACCCACTCTGATACCATGTTAGAATTGGCTATGGCTACCACCCAAGATCTATGGACCAAATGGAAAGCACAAGAAAAGAGAGAGAGAATATGACAAGAATAAATTGTATTCAATGTCATTGATATGATATGATTCTGATTCTGATTACAAATGAGAGACCCCTTGGTTAAATAGCCAAGGTGAGAACATAGAAGGGCATAAGATTATGACAAGTGTCGTAATCTTATGACATGAGACAACTATGAAGAGTTATCACTCCAAAAAAGGTGGAGAGATAATCACATGATGTGTCCACAAAAGGTGGAAGTGACGTGGTAATGACATGTCAAGTCCACTAAAAGTGGAGATTCTCCAACAACCTCCTATGTGGTCCCTAAGTAAACTTAACTAAGGTGTAATCATGACCTAGGACAAGGTACAAGACATTTAATTACACTAACAAATTGAATAGATATTATCTTGGTAATTGATGAAGGTGCAACTCGAGACACAGAAAATAACCCACAAACAAAAAAATAATTTTATTATTAATAAGATGGAGCTTCTTACATGTAGAGGATCTCAAATCCCCAAGTTCTACAACACATGCAAGCTACAGAAAGTTACAGAATAACCCTTTCGCAATATGCGAGCTTGTCCCCAAAGTTACCCAAAAATATTAGAAACCACTCCATAAATAGAGCTCCTCTCTCTTAGTTTGAGCCAAAACAACATTAAA
>VDFB02061179.1:0-28652 GCA_007258455.2 Sequoia sempervirens | reverse complement strand
ATCTCTTCCACAAAAATATCTACCACCTCAACCACCTCTAGCACCACCATACCTATTAGGAATCACTCTTGAAGGAATCTTTCTTGACCTCGACCCACAACCATGGTGATGGTGCGAACTGCCTCACAATCAACGATCTGTCCACACGCCAAGAAAACCTCGGGCCTGGAGCAATTTCCTACTGATGAGGGTACAACCCGAGACATAATAACCTGACAAACAAGAGAATACTCTTATTATTCATAAGATGGAGTTTACATGCAGAGGATCTCAAATCCCCAAGTTCTACAACACATGCAAGCTACAAAAAGTTACAGAATAACCCTTTCGCAATATGCGAGCTTGTCCCCAAAAAGTTACCCAAAAATATTAGAAACCCACCCATAAATAGAGCTCCTCTTTAGTTTGGAGCCAAAACAACATTAAAATTTGAGTTTAGGCAATTTGGCGCCAAAAATTACAACTTGAAGTTCAAATTTCAAAAGAACATTTGCAATTGTAAGTGCGCCAACTTCTTGGGGCCATAACTTTTGATCCAGGGCTCCGATTCGCGAATCGTTTGAACCGTTGGAAAGGTCTCGAAGTCAAGAACGTACTTGAAATTTTCTATGCCAATTTCGACAAGTTTTGGGGCCATTCTGGAAGCTCTAAGTGCCTCAAATCCAACTCGGAAGATTTTCCGGTGCAAAATTGGGAAACTAAAACTGCAATATCTTTCAACCCAGGAATAGAAAATAAAAACTATAAATTGGGAATTTCATTATGACAAAAAGGGTATCTAAAAATGTAAAAACATCTAAGAAATGATAAACTTGAAATTTAACTTTTTTTGGGTGATGCAAGATTGCCCTTACACCACTGGATGCTCCTGCATCAGTAATGGAGTTAAGGGTAGATATATGTAGTCAACACTAGGAGATCATATGAGAAATGGGATTAGATCCCAAGTATGGTTCCTCATCAAGGAAATATAGTCTTCCTCCATTAATGAATCCCACTCAAAAATTTACAAGATGCTTCATGAAATGATTATAAATATAAAGTAGGAAATATAGACATGTGGGAGATCTTGATGTTTTAACCACATCCTTCAAGTATTGGTAGGGTCCCCAAATAAGGTGCTTGTACCTTCAATTATTTGATGAACCCATTGAAGAACTATAGAAGATGAGGAAGAAGGGGTAGAGTCTCCAAGATCTGAATGTTGACCTAACAAAGGAGGAGGAGGAGAATCCTCATAACCAATATTGCAAGTCTAAACGTCTAGAGGAGTTTCCTATAAATAATTTTCATATTTCAAGGAATCCACTTTTAAGGAAGAAGGATAAGTGTGGGAGGAAAATATATGATATATTTACCTGAACCAAACACTCCTCTTAATGGAGAGATCATGATGCAAGACTAAATTTGAGGTTCCAAATCCTTGTATATCTTTGAAAGAAGGTGAACTCTCATGTACAAGAACCAAAAAAATTTAAATAGAAAAATAGTTTGCTACCACATTGGAAGATTCAAAAGGGGTGATCCCTTTCAAAACCTTATGAAGAACCTAACTCTAAATATATTCAACATATCAATGGATTCAAAAAATACTATGAAGTAAGAGATTGAAAATGAATCATGAAACCAACCATCTCTTTTTAACACCATTATGATAGAGTATATGCAACTAAAATTTAAAGATCAATCCCTCAAGAGAACATAACTACTTAAATATATGGTTCACATACTTTCTATCATTATTTATGCATATCATCTTGACACACTTTACAAATTGTCTTTCAATAAGGGTTTTGATCTCTTAAAATATATTAAATACTTCATACTTCAAACAAAGGAAATAGATCCACATGTACATCTTGATATGTTATGAACAAAAGTGATAATATATTGAGTCTTGTTGAAAGGAAAGGATGGAAATGGTTTTGCTAGGTCATTATGAACCAAATCAAGGACTTGTAAAGCCTTCTAGCACTTCTCTTTATTGAATTACACCTCAAGATGATTACCCATGGCACAAATTAGGCCTATACCATTTTAAAAATTGATCCTACGACTCATCCTATGATCATATCCTACTAGCTAAGCTATTTATTATAATGGTAGTTTAAGTGGCCAAAAAAGTTATGTATAAAATTAATTCTAGTGTTAGAATGAGCAAGAACTATTGTAGATAAATAATTAGGCACAAAGTATGAGAAAATATATAGAAAATATGAATTATCCACCTTCCCAACTACATTCAAAGTATAATACTCAAGCTCCCAAATCATGATTGAATCTAGCATTAACTCAACTTTATTGTCACTCTCAATGTGAGTAATTTGGTAGATATAAATAAGGTTGGTGAATAATTTAGGTATAAAAATTACATCATCATATGAGCCATCACCCATGTCAATATTAAGCAAAATCATAGCAATATAAAAGAAAATTGACTATGCATATAAACAATAATAAGAGAAGGATATAGATAAATATAAAACTATCAATTTTTGGGTTGATGATACGAGCCATGACATTTGATTGTGGAGGAAAAACATTTTTTCCAAAAATAGTGACATGTTTTTTTCTATGTGATGAAATACATCCAATTAGTGACAAAACAAAGAGAACATTCATGGATGGAGTAGATTCAATAAGAAGGAAGATAAAAATACCAACCTTCACAAAACACTACAATACATTCAAACTTGATTTTTCTAAAGCCTATTTAGTGTAGTTTGAGGCTTCATGACTTCTTGCTTAAAAAATTGACAAGAAAAGTCCTTTCTATGTGTCGTTTGAAGTTTACAGGCATATGAGTCTATCCATAAGCCTAGAATCCAAATGTATCAATTTCTTATTTGGTTTCTAACTCTAGACTATGACAATTTACTTTGAAAAATGAAATTATTCTAAGGTAATGATTAGTAATGGGACCTTGGTTTACATTTTGAGAAGGATTA
Organism: Sequoia sempervirens; assembly: GCA_007258455.2. Classification (NCBI taxonomy): domain Eukaryota; kingdom Viridiplantae; phylum Streptophyta; class Pinopsida; order Cupressales; family Cupressaceae; genus Sequoia; species Sequoia sempervirens. The sequence goes on along the minus strand of VDFB02061179.1, from coordinate 25,704 downwards.
ATTATTATATAGTATGTTTGAATTTTGTAGAGGATATATATCTATGGAATGAAACCTTAAGAAGTATTAATATTATGTATTACATCTTGGTCTTGTATATTTACATACAAGTATAATGTTTTGAGAGACCAAGAAGAAATATGTATGACTAAGAATGATTTATGACATGTTTTTGGAAAATTATAGTAGGTCAAGACTAGCATATTGCTCATTTCTTTTCCTAATTTTTATCTAATATGAGACTGTGGGCTATCCTAAATTGAACATTATTCATGGTTGAAATGTGTATTATGTTTGGATTTCCTAGGTTGATGATACAAGCCATTACAATAGGGACACATATTTTAATTAGTGATTACTCATATTGTATCCTCCAACTTCTATCCATGAAATTCATAAATGGATCTTCTCTATCCATGTCTAATTTAGATAATTTAATTTAACAAACCAAATAAGTAAAGTTAATTATGCAAAGTTAGTCAACTAGTCAAAAATAATATTTATTCAAGTCTGTTACATTGAAGTGTGAGGTAATTGGCCAATACAATTATTTCTAATTTTATACAATTTTTATAAATAAGGGAAGAATTCCTTCATAACCAAAAGATGAAATGCGAGGAATGTGAATAATACAAAGGATATGCATACACATGATATTTTACTACTTTATCTTTAATTGTGAAACATAGTTTTGATTAGAGGTAAAAAACAAGTTTTGAAGGGGCTCGAAACCCTTTACAAAATAAAAAGCTGAAATAAAAAGATAACAACATTAAACAACAATAGCCCAATGTCAGCAAACCGCCAGCCAAAAAATAGCCAAAAAGAAGGAAACCAGCCAACAACACTACATATTGTTCAAAATTTCAACAGCTTCCATTTCATTAGCAACCAACTTCTGCCCCTTAACCACAGTATTATAAACCTCAATACCCAAGGCCCTAGCTTGATTTTTCATTCTATTTCTAGTCTTGATCCCCAACCCACCAGTTTTTACCTCACTACTCAAAACAATACCTTTAGCAGCACCCTTGTCAGCAGGATAATCCACATCCATCAGCTTACCCCCAACAACAATAACATCAACAGACACATTCTCCTTTCTCTTTTTAATAGTAGTCACAAGGGAAATAGCCTTTGCAGAGTCTGACATAGCCAGGACCTTAGGGGCATCTCCACCCTTCATCACAACACTCCATATCTTATCAATTTTATCCTCAAGGGATAACATTCTTCCCTCCATATTTTGTTTCAAATTGACGGTGTCCTCCGCCACAATATTAGCTACAATATTGAGACCATCCATTAAATTATCAATTTGTTTTGGACAGAAGGGTCCTCAACCTTGCTAGCAACACCTCTAATATGAACATTGGTCCTATTGATCTCATGAAAGAACCATTTAAAAAGTTTTAAAAGCACATTAACACTGTCACGGGATGAACCCAACACATCAGAAAGATCCTCCCTATCAAATTTTTCAATACGATTTCCCACAAAAACGTCCTCATCAGAAGAGCTCACATGAACCTTTTCAACAAAAAATTCCTTACCTTTACCTGCAGGGACAAGAGACTTCATCCTACGAATGGAACTGACGATTTCCTCTGCAACAACCTTCCTTTTCAGAATCCTATCCACATCCGCTTTACTGGTTCCCACAACATGTCCACCATCACAACTCTTTCCTTCTCCTGCTTCTATAACCCAATGTCAATGCTCAGAACATCCTCACCATAGATAACACTAGCCAGGGAAAGAGGGAAAGCATTCTCTAGGAGTTGACCAACCTTCAACACCCTTCTCTTTCGGCTCCCCTCCTTACGCTTTTGCACAAATCTAGCTGCTGGGTGAGGAGAAGAATCTTCCCCATAAAGTTCATTTTTATCCTTACCCCCCTTAGAAGGAACAATTGCCACCATTTCATCACTGCATGTCATATATCTCGCCTTCTAGTTGATGAGCTTATTAATGATATAATTTTTTTATTTTATGTCATTTAAATATAATTTATAACATAATAGTTTGTGTTTATAACTTGATTTTTTGCATATCTAATTCTTGACCCTTTTATCAGCATGTCATGTTCCCATATAATTGATTGCATGGCATGAGAAATCCTACCCTCTTCTACCTTTCTAATAGTTCTTACTGACATATAAGATAACAATTAGGCTAATAATGAGATTGCATCATAGCTTTGAAATTGAAATATAATTAGGAAAAGCCAAATGATGAAACATTAAAATGTCACCCTTTTTAAATTAAAAAATAAGTGTTTCCCTTGCACACATATATTTACGAATATTTGTATAACTAGTAGGATATTTACTCAAATTTGCATTCTTAATTGTCACATTAACATTTATTAGGTAATACAGTTATAAGTTAGGTCTATTTTAGTTTCTTTGTGTTTTTACTTTCTTATTAGGTGTCTATATATTGGGATTAAGGTTTTAGGGACCTCACACTATTACAAGCCACAATGAAAAATCAACCCAAAATATATAAATATGTTAGTTAAAAGTTTTATCAATCTATATTGGTTAATGGGAAAAATTATTACTTTGTAACTCATTAAATTGATAATCACACTTTATAAATTATTCTAATTTTAAACTATTATTAATGTATGTTATTCAAAGGTGAATATCATCTTTTTGTGATTTCAACAATAATAATATTAATTATTATTATTATTTATTTTTGATAAGTTAAATAAGGATTCTATAGAAGTCCTCTTCTAGGATAGAAAATTACATATGTAAAAATGGTCAAATAAGCTCAAAGAGACCACATCATTCAAAAAGTTGCAAAATAAGCCATCCAAATTGTTAGGAAGAGAACTAATAAAATTGTAGAACTCCCCCAAACCAGTGAAGTTCAACCCCCTGCATGCTATTTTAGCTAGGAGTTGATACATCACCATCCTTGGGAACCACCAAGACACTTGAATCCAAGGAAAATATGTAAAAAAACTCAAAAGATCCCACTTTTTGAAACAATATGAAGGTGGTAAGAACTAACGGAAGTTAGAAGATGTCAGTTGAAATTTGGGTGTAATTATACAACAAATTCTTAATCTGTGTGCTTCCTTGGAATTTGTTACTTTCTATCACATTCCTAGAGAATGGAATGGGGTTGTGGATTGTTTGGCCAAATGGACTTCTGATCATCTACAAAATTGGAATATTGTGGATAGGGGTTAATTACCCCCATATTTGCCACAAAAGTTGGACCACTTAGTTGAGATTGACAGGGGTGTGTAATGCCCTTGCTTTGTATTGCTTTATAAATTATTTCCCAACATAGGGAGATAATCATTTAGGATGACTCTATTGAGAATATATTCTCTAGCCATCCAATTTAGACACTTGGGCTTCTAATTTTTGGATAATATTTAGTAATAGATTCCTTGGTATGAACAACTCTTAAATCAGCCATCCCATCCTCCCTTAGCAAATCTTTCACAAAATACATGAAATATCTAGAATAAGATAATGAATACCTACCTTAAGTAGTAATTAGACAATGCACAAATATATGGAAAGCCCTTGATGAATACCCCTTTTTTATAGTGGATTGATCAATTAACAAAACCTTCACATAATCTACATAAACAAACCCATGGAACAATCGTATGTTGGTGAAGCTATGTACAACAATTCCATGTCTTCTTTCAATGCTATCATTTTTTTTACAAACATGCTTTGGATGACCCTCACTCTAGCATGTTTTTTTTCCTCCAGCCTCGAAGTTAGCTAGTTCTTTTGAAGGTTTCACAAATTAGTGTCTTGTTAAATTATAATTTTGTAGCTGTCTCTTGGGGAGAACTTTGGTTTTTTCTCTTCGAAAACTATGTAACTCTCTTTTTTCTCTTGAATATATGATATAGTGGCTCTACTACTTTTACCTTAAAAAACATAGAGAATTCCCATGAAAGAAAAAAAAAAATAGATGACAGGGAACAAAGTTGGAGATTAATTCTTGGAGGTACGAAGAGTGCTACATGTATAAAGGTTCAAAATATCATATAGGGTGTCTTGATCAAACTAAGGATTTCATACCTTTCCACTACCCATTTCAAACCATGGTTAAATTTTCTCATACTAAAATCTTAGGGAATATTGAAATTCGGGAATGCATATTTCTTTCCCATGAGTGAAATATTTCTCTAATACGTGCCTCAAGTTTCATTAATTCATATAATCACTAAACTTAGTAAAAAAGGGAGACCAATCTACCCAATGTTAGCTAATATATTTATGACCATACTACATCCTGATAGCAATGAATAAACATAACCATATCTAAATGACTACACAAGAGTTGAAATTCAACTAAGATGATGTTTAATCCCAATCTTGTAATTTATTCTTTTTCAAATAATTGATCACTAAAACCTAGAGTCCCCTTCAGAAACCTTTAAACTAAATGCAATAACCAATTTAATCCCTTATAGAATATCTAAATATTTTAATTTGTTTTTTTCTTTGGAACCTAAAAAGAAAGAAGCCTCTTTAACAAATAAACTAAAAAAATAGTATAAAGCTACACCCACAACTACCTAACCTTGGGTTACCTCTAGTTACACTATGTAAAATTAATTTATAACAATCACTTTATGGTGCTATCCAAAAGAATAAGTCTTAGTTGGAGATTTTATGGATTACCGCATTAAAAGATAATATTAATATTTATTATTAATATTATAATTTTATTATTATAATGAATATCTAAACTTTTCAATTTAATATTTTGGAATATTAAGCTCCTAAAACTCCTTTATATCTCCCCCTTAACTAAGATAAATATTCATTATTCATTTTTAGTATTTATTTTAGTACCATTTTATTAATACTAAATAGATAGTTGATTCTCCTTCTCAATAGATAGTTGATTCTCCTTCTCAATTTGATTATTTTATTAGAAGTTACAATTGTCAATATTTATTCATTTAGGTAGTTAATATGTGTAGGTTAATTCTAATATTTATGTTATACTATGTTGGATTCAGTGGCTATTTAACCTAATATCAATAATCTTACTAAATTTGTGTAAGATAAAGGAAAGTGTGTCATATTTCAACTCAATGTGGGGGCATGTTTCTTTAAAAGATTATTTAAAGTTCAATGTTCTACCACTTGAACACACTCCACATCCAAATCAAGTAATGATTTAATTTTGATATAGACACTTCTTTAGCTATTGAAAAATTTAGACTTCCACTTAAACCTTACAAAATGCCAAACACAAACATCAATATCTCTAGGTCATAAGCATAAATGATCTTAGTAAGCTAGGTCTAAGATATCCAATCATAGTCATGAGCATTAAATATGATTATATCTAAGAATTATCATGAAATCCAAATATGAATGTTCAATTGAATAAACATTGTTAATATTTTTTTTTATGTTCATTACTAATAATAATTACATAATGACTACTATATATATTATGGCAAGTCACCAAACTATTTTATCTTATACAATTAATTTAAAACAACTAGTCTAATAATATTGACATCTTAATAATTGACTAATGTAATAAATTTATGTTGGAATTCAAAGAATACGATACAGTGTTTGTTGATTTTTGTAATTTTATTTAATATATTTTCAACAATAGAAACATGTTAGATGTCATTTAGGCTCTCCTTAAAATAAAGGAATAACATAAGATTACACTCTTCACTCTAAAAAAATATTCATGTATTATTCATTCTTTCAATTATTTAAATAATTTCAGAAAACACAACAAAAACTTTTCTCTAGATATTAAATAATCATTTATTTAAAAATATCACAATATATCATAAAATTAATGTAAAAATTAAAATAAATATAATATTAAAATATGAAAAAATTATTAACATTTATCTACCTTTAAAAAAAGTCCATAATTCAACTCAAAATCAATTATCTACAATAATACATTACACATCTCGATTTCCTCATGACTTCTATATCCTCAATACCCTTCTATATCTCACTTGTTATAAATCTTTTAGGAAGTATTACAATATAGTAGAATATATTTAATGTCTAAAACATTGCAAAACTAAGGAAAATTTGGACTATTTCTTGATTTATGTATGCTATCTTGATATAAGAACCATGTTAATTATTCCACTATAAGGGTATTAAGTATTGAGTGGGAATTTTGTAGTGTAAAAGAATACTAAAGATAATTAAAAAAAATATGACAATTAGTCTATTATGAATAATTAAATATATGTAAAATCAAAAAAATCTTTGTAATCATTTTCAAAAAAGAAAAATACAATAATTTTATAAAAATCTTAGGTGGTTTAATAATTTATAATTTTAAAAGTACGAGTTGAAATTTCATGAATAATCAGTTTTTGTGGGTTTATATTTAAGAATCAAGGAATGTTTATTTTGTGAAATTTAACTAACTCACATTCTTGATTTCATTATTTATTTATTTATTACGCCTCTTAAAAATTTGAATTTTAATAGATACCATAATAAAAAAATATTTTATAAATGAAAAACAAATAAAACTTCTCTATGAAAAATGTCAAAAATGTTAGTATTCATTACCCCTAGTGTTTTGGTCTTGCGTAGTCCATATACATTAACTCCATAATTGAAGTTTGAAAACTTTTTTCAAAGTTGTATTGCATAAGAATCAAATCACTTTTTTCTATTAAAGAATATTTTCAAATACAAGAAAATACATCCTTTTAGTTACGTGCAAATGCAGCTAATTCCTTTAGTCAATAACTTTCATACTTTATACACTTGAAAAATGATTATACCCACAACATCAAATATGTAGCCTTCACTCAATGGATTTATATATGGTGTTTACCTAAAAAAATATGAAGTGGATTTACACTTAATGAAATCATTTTTTTTTTAAAACAATATAATTTAATATTTAATGTTATTTAATTGAAGTAGCTGAAAATAAATTAGATATTTATTTGTTTTTAGTGAGTTAGTTTTTCTATTGTCAATTGGTTGATGTATTATAATAAATGATTATAATATGGAATTAGAGTACACATTTATAAGTGCTAAAGAATATACGGGTCAGCATAACTTATTCAATGATAACTTAAATCTTCAAAAATAAAATATTATATATAAAAATAAAGATTTGGTAATTGACATATATTTTCAAGACAAAATCTATTTCTTAAATTAATTAAATAATTAAAATGATCTAATTAATATAGATATGAAAAAAAGATTAAGATAATTAAATAATCAAAATATTTAATTAATTATAAATAGAAGAAATGACAAGGATAATGATGAAATGATAAGATGAGAATGCATTAGTCATTTTTAAGTGTCTGTAGAGAACAAGACGTGTTTAGTAAAATATGATAATCTTGTGTAGTATTAGTCACTTGGACCCTTGAGGGAGATTAGCTACTTATAAAATATTTTGATAAAAAAACGAGGTTGGATATTCCATACACTGGCTATCAACTTGTAAATTAAAGAAAAAAATGAGAGTTGTAATCTTATCAATCAATTAACTTAATTTGCAATGTTAAAAGAAGAGTAAAAACTATGTACACTTAAGAAGAAAAATATTTACCCCATAGAAACCCACATGTGGGAGAAAAATCCAACAAGATGTGGACTATAATTCACTAAAAATCCACTACTTCAATAAAAAAAAATGAATAATCTTAGGCATCTTGAAAACACAAATAATCTAAAGTAATATTTTTCAATCATTGTGATTACTCATTTGAAATATCTCTAAATTCCTCTATTTGTCTTATTCACCCCTTCCATATATTGAAATATATTCTTATTACCTTAGGAAAAAAATAGACAACTGCAACACATTCTTCTACACTGAGAACAACTACTGAACCTTTTGAAATGAGTTAGAGAACACAAAATATACCTCTCAATTGAAGCCCTAATCCATGGCACTATAGCACCAAAAAATCTATGCCCAAGGATGAATCCTGCCCAAAATGGGTGCTCCAGATTGAAGGAAAGCATCTAGGAGAGTCACCATTAATTAAATTTAATGGAAAAAATGGAGGACAAGTGCACCATTGAGCTTTTACAGTCATTGAAATAATCACCTTGCACTTTATCGAGCCTTTGGGTGATGAGGTATTAAAATTCTCAAACCCTTGACATTTAGGCAAGCAAAACCATGCATTAGACCACCTACTTGTTAGACCATTGGACTTGGGGGGAAGAATGAAATAAATCATTTGATGTACCAACATGTACACATTTAATACTCAATATTTGTTAGAAAATTGAATTGTCGATCTCTCATTGAATCGTGTACTTCTCACACCATGGATGTGGGTGCATCAACCTCCAATATCATGACAAAGCACTTTATCATCAGACATTGGGCCCTAGTCAAACATCCTACCAATTGTATGGGGGAAATACAAATTCTAACAGTCCAAAGGTATGATGACATTAGTAGAGGAAAGGCAGACCTTCTAGGCATCAAGGATAGAGGGAAAGGATGATTGGATATAAACTGTGAAAGTCCAAAAGAATTAGAAGAGTTTTGAAGTGGAATGTGGGAAATGTCAAGGAATCAAAATTTGGGAGATAGCACAATTAGGATGACAAGTTCGATAGTGATGGAGGAAGAAGTTCAAAATTTTTATAGAGAAAATTTCAGGGAATCGAGGAATGAAGAGAAGGTAGGAAGGTAAGCAAAATCTCAACAACCTGAAAGGCCAACAAATTCAACACTTAGACAACTTTTAGTTTTTAGACCGGGTTTTAGTGAATTGAGGAATTAGGGAGACAAGAATCAAGGGATTGATGGAAAGGGATGAATAAAATATGATAAACATTAAGGACTTATGCCTTTAGGATATAATTTCAGACTTCGGGGATCGAGGATGCCAATGTAAGGTATCGAGGGAAGTGAAACCCTGAAACTCTACCCAAACAATAGTCAAGTAACATTTTACCCTTTAGACCTTAGAGATCAAGGATGCTTCAAAGTGGTGTGAGGGTAAGGGAAACCTCGACATTCTGAAAGGCTAACAACTTCAACACTTAGCCAAATTTTGGTTTTTCAACATGGGTATTTGGTTAAAACATGGAAAGGAATATTGATACAACAACCAAAGGTACACAATTCTAAGTAAGATGGACCATTTAGAGTTTCTCAAATTCGTTATTAATGATGGGTCAAATACTAAGGCACATAGAAAGGAAAGGACTCAAGAAGAAAATATATATTACAAATTTAAGTTCCAACACCCACCATGATGATTTTTTTTAACCTGTAGTCATCTATCAACAAATAAAAGATTTACAAACAAGTAAAAAAAAAGGATCATCCTATAAATATGAGAAATATCACTAATCACACAACTAGTTTTGACCTTCATGAAAACCAACCCACACACTAAAAAGGAAGTTTATCTATACACATGAGGCCAAAAAAATATTCAAAAACCAACAATAGAATCTACAAAAAAGAACCAATGCATTAAAGAGAAAAAAACCAAAAGATGAGCACAATGCCTATATAAGTGATGCATATGTATAATAAAGTAAGGTGAATATAATATAGTTATATATTCACTCTCAATTTTTGTTTGTGTGTCTATGTTCAATTATATGCATTAGATCATTTTTGCACTCACAAAGAGTTGTGCTATAGCTACAAATATAAACTATAAAATACAATGACCAATTTATAGATTCCATGGCATTTTTCTTACCAAAACCTAAAATTAAAACACAAAATGAATCAATTTCTAACAACATTTACAATGAATCTCAACATTTGAGGTTCAAAATAAATATTTCATTTAATTCAACTTTGTTTTTATTAATTTAGTTTTACATTTATTATTTCAATCTTAACTCCTAAATCCTAGACTTTTATTATTGTTTAATTATTTTCCCTATAAAAATATAAAGATAACATTTTTTTAATAAAAAGGGGTAAAACTTCATTAAGATCCAGAAATTAACAATACAAATAGATCATGGAGCCAAAAGGCTCCCAAGAAAAGAAAACACAACACCCAGCCAAAACAAAAACCATCACCCACATAGCAGAAGACACCTCAACCATCCAAATCACTAGAAATGAACCTCTCCAAATCTTGACAGTAGTCTGGGAATAACTACCCCCAACCCTCAACCCTCCAATGATCATCATTCTTCGAAGCCCACTTGGACAAAAAGGTTAGCTACCCTATTCCATTCCTGCAGGATGTGGGTAAAAGACACCACCTCTAGCATGGAGAAGCAAGCTACCAATTAACATCAATCAAATTTTTCTCATTCAACAGATTAACAATAATCTGTGAGTCAGATTCATAGATAATATTATGCAACCCCAAAACGCACACACACTCAATAGCCCTGAGAATTGTCAATCCCTCCATAAAGTTTTTAGAATGTTGCCCTTGATGAATGGAGAAAAAGAAGACAACTAGGCCAGAACAGTCTCTACCAATGCCACCTATCCCAGCAGGCCCCAGATTACCCTTGGAGGAACCATCAATATTGATATTCAAGACATCCGTTGGAGGATACACCCATCTTCCAACCCTTTGAACCTTCATTTTAGCTTGCCTACCTCTTCTAACACAATAAGATTCAAGAGTCAAGCCATGGAGGCCCAATCTATTCACAATCTCATCATCGCTCCTTTCGAAAGGATACACCACTTCACATTTAGCTTCCACCGTCTCTTGGATCATACCAACAATTCCACCAAACCTGTTGAACCATCAGTCTATCCCCACGAAAAATACTTTGATTCCTTTCCAACCAAATCTTCCAATGGATGAAGGTAGGACCAATGCACCACACAATCTAGAGGAAATAGGCCTGAGAAGGAGGTCTTCCCAAACTGGTCAAGAACTCAAAAAGAGAAGAAGCATGAATGCAAGGATGTTTCCAAATACTCCACCAAAAATGCCAAAGCACCATAGAAAATGAAAAATGAAAAAACAAGTGGAACAAATCTTTCTCATTGCATCTGCATAGAACACACACATAAGGGCCCTATATTCCTTGCTTCTGAAGATTATCCCAAGTCAAGCATTTGTTCCAAGCCAAAGTCCACACAAAGCAATTACACTTCAGCCATGAGAACTTGTTCCACACATTCTTCCACCATGTTACCTCCACCTCACTATTCTTTTGAGCTAGCAACTCTTGATATCCACTAGCCACGGTGAAAGCACCCTTGGGATTCAGACACCAAGCTAAGGTATCCTTATCCCAAAGAGAGTTGCACTGTCTATGAGCCAAATTAATTTGAAGCTCGGCATAGTCCTCCCCAAACCCACAATAGGCCAATCACTAGGATCCTTCCACCTAGCCACCTGCATCTACCCACAGGGATAAAAAGTCTTAAAATCAATCACCCTTAACCATCCCACTTCTAAAAAGTGTTGGCAAAGATTCACCAAATTAGGATACTGGTGCAATATGGCGGAGAAACAATCCCAAGAGTCAGACCAAAAGAGAGCCTCAACCCCCTATTACAAATCCAAAACAAGCCCTCTTTTATCAACGTAGCCCCTTTCTTAAGCATTCCCCAAATCATAGAGACTTTCCCCACCAGAGGATAACGAGGAATCTCCTCCTTCGGAACCCCCCAAAGGTACCTATGAGATAACATTTTGGCCCAAACATGATCCTGCTCCAAACACCACCTCCAATAAAGCTTTGTAGCCAATGCCAACCCAATTAGAGTCAACTAGATTCATAACCCAAGACCTCTAAACTGCTTCAGACTGCAAACAATATCCCACTTCACTAGGCTCCACTTAGAGGAAGACAAGTTTCCTACCCATAAGAACTATCTAGACAAAGAGTCCATATCCTTAACAAAACCAATAGGAGCCACCTAGAGCATACATCTATAGTTGGGAAGAGCCCGCACCATTAATTTGAGTAGTTGAACCTGACCAACAAAAGACAACCATCTATGAGTCCAATAATTAACTTTCACACGAAACTTGTCAAGAATATTCTGCCAAGACTCCCTAGGAAGATTACTAGAAGAGATAGGAATGCTAAGATAGGTCAATGGAAGAGAACCAATTTGGAATCTCAAAATATGAGCAATCCTCTGCTAAATGAGTCATGGGGTATTAAAGAAAAAATGAAAGATTTATCCTCATTAATCATTTGACCAGAAGCAACAAGATGAGTATCCAAAGCCTTGCACAAATTAGTGGCTTCCTAAAACTTAGCCTCACCCATCAGAGCAATATCATCCACAAATTGTAGGTGAGATTGGGGAGGAAATCCATTACCCCAAACGCATAGATAAGACCCAAAGCCACATTATTTTTCAACAATCTGCCCAAACCTTCCACAAGAAGAATGAATAAATAGGGAGAGAGAGGGTCCCCCTAGAGAAGGCCCCTAGAAGCCCCAAATAAAGAAAACGGTTCACCATTTATCAATACTAAAAAGGAAGTGGAAGTAACACAACTCATCACCCACGAAACCCACTCTTCAACAAAGCCAAAAGTAGAGAGAATTTTGTGCAAGAAAGACCATTTAAAAGCCATTTCTAGCTTGATGAACATAACATTTTCTTTGAAATCCCCCATGGAGTGAATGACCTCAGTGGAAATGACCACACCGTCCAAGATTTTCCTATTTTCCACAAAGCCACCCTATTCCTCAGAGATAAGCTTGCTAAGCCACTGCTTCAACCGCTCAACAATCAACTTGAAAATAATTTTATATACCACATTACAGAGAGATATAGGACAAAAGAAACTTAATAGGTCTGCACCCTCATAGTTGGGAATAAGAGCAAGAAAAATGGAGTTCAAAGCCCTCAACATTTGCTTGCTCCTCTGAGATTCTTGAACCACAACCAACAGATCCAAATTGATAATATCCCAAAATTCTTGAAAGAACTAAATTAGAAAGCCATCCAGACCAGGAGCTTTCCCCTTCTTCATTTGAAAAATAGTAGCCTCTAGTTCATCTAGGGTAATGCAACCCAATAGGTGCTCATTCATCTCCCTAGTAACCAAAGAAGGAATACAGTCCAACACTTGATTTTCTTCATACATCACATCCTGAGAATCCTCTCTAAATAAGGAAGTAAAAAACTACAAGTCTTCACATGAGATATCCCCTAAAGAAGATAAATGCTCACCCTTGTCATTCACAAGAAAAGGAATCGAATTACCATGCCTTTTGGCTTTCACAAAGTTGAAGAAGAAGGCAGTGTTTTTGTCCCCCTCCTATAGCCACTCAACCCAAGCCTTTTGTTTCCAATATATTTCCTCTCGCAACTCCCATTCCTCCAAAACTTTCAATTCCCTTTCCTCCTTCCTAGGAGAGACCTCAGAAAGACAAAACTCCCTAATCTCCCTAGTGATAGCATACAAATCAGCCTGAGCAACAACCTTAGCATGGAAAATATTACCAAAACACTTTCTGCTCCATCTTTTGAGCTAGTACTTCACATAGTGAAGTTGTTTGTAAAAAGAGTACATAGTAGTGCCAAAAGTAGGTCTCCCCTTACTCCACCAATCAACAACATGAACTTGGAGAGAAGGGTCACACAACCACATGAGCTGAAACTTGAAAGAGGGAGACCGAGCATCTTGGGCCGAAGAAACAAACAATTTGATAGGCCAGTGATCTGAGCCCCTCCAATCCAGAATTTCAGAACAAGTACACCAAGAAACACCAACCCAGAAACAAGACACCAGGAACCTTTCTAACCTTTCAGCAATCTAGTCCTCATGTTATTCCAAGTAAACTGACCATTACTCGGCTTGATGTCAACTAGATTCAACGCATAAATGTTATCATGGAGAAAAAAAGAAGTTGACTCCAACCTCAAAATTCCACCCTTCTTTTCATTCAAATCAGTGATGGCATTGAAATCACCATCAACAATCCAAGGAAAAAGAGAAGCATAGCTTTGAATACACCACATATGATACCACAAGTACTTCTTACTAGAAAAATCAATAGGAGCATAAATATTAGAAAGAAGAATAGTTTTGCCTATTTCCAAGCTCACAACCACTACTGAAATGGAAGACTTGCAAGACATCCACCAGAGAGGGAGAATCTTCAGGGGATTCCAAAGACAAGCCACACCCCCCGCATTACCTTGGGCACCAATGCACTAACATTGACCCCACCCCCATAATTTAGGAGCCAGACCACCCATATTTTCAACTGGCAATTTGGTTTCCTATAAAAAAAGCACATCAGGAGAATGCTTTCTCACCAAATCCCGAACAATTTTTTGTTGAGGGCCATTGTTCAAGCCCCTTACATTACATGAGAGGATGATCATTTATGAGGATTAGAGAAGTGAGAGTCGAAAGTCCTAATAGAACCTGACTCCACCAATGTTTCCCCCATCAACTTGATCTTCTCTAAGTCCTTACGCCCATCCTTGGAGGACTTCTCAAAAGCCCCTTTTTTTATATCTTTATGAATAATCCCTAATGAAGGAGAGGCCTTGTTTCCTTTTTCTGAATTAGACCGTGCTTTCATCAATGGAAGAGGAATCTTCCCCCCACCCTTCTTCTCAGTCGAAATGACCTCAGGTCTCGTTGAAACTATCATACTAAGGTCAGTGTCCATCTTCAAAGCACCAACATCTTGTTTACTTTGAATGTTCTCAGTAATATTACCCTCCTGTACCATTTCCATAACCCCTTGATCTATAGCCAATAGGCCTAGATTCACCTCCTGCTGACTAAGGTCATCCAAAACCTCAAATCCATTAAAAGTTTCCTCTCCTTGACGATCTTTGAAAGTCCTCTTCTATCCACGATTCCTATTCCGGGTTTTAACAGGAATGAAACCCTCTGAACAAGTAGCATTACTGACATTTTCAGAAATAGGAGCCTTGCCCTTATCAACCTTAGTGGGATTGCAAGGAGGCTATGAGTTTTGAGACTCATTAACCTTGGCCCTAGAACATCTTCGCTGCATATGACCATATTCATGACACAGACGACAATAGAAAGGCAAAGTCTCATAGTCCAACTATTGCACCTAAGAATACGCACCCACATGCATTTCTAAAGAGTCTAGAAGTGGATTACTCAAGTCAATCTCTACACAAATGCGAGTAAATGTCATTACCTTTCTTTCTAGGGTCTGCTGAGAAGGACCCACTAGTTTCCCCACCAACGTTGCAACCATCTAGAAGATATTGTTACACCAACATTCAATAGGAAATTGAGGAAGACGAACCCACATCGAAACCCTGTTCGATAGCTCCTCTGAAGGATTGAACCCAGCATGCCATGGCTTAATAAATAAACCAATCTAGTTATGGAAATAAGCCCCCCCTCGAAAACATGGTTGTGATCAGCCGTACAGTTAAAAACCACCATGAAATGATTATTCGCCAGTAGCATAACCTCCATTCCACCCTCCAAAGCCCAGGTCCACTGAGTCCACACTTCTAGAAACTAAAGCGAAACTCGCAATCCCATAAATTTGCAGAACAATGCATGTTTCGAGAAATACTCAATATCTTCAACTATTGACTATGGTTGAATTACCAGCACTGGTCTTTCTTTACTTCGCTCCAAGCAACCATTGATTTTTAGGATACAAGGTCCCCCAACCGGAGCAAACCCTCCAACCCCCACATCCTTATTAAATAAGCTATTCTCAACCACTCTCATTGCATAAGATGACGAATTCATTCCAATAGCAGCACGAAAATATAAAGAGGATTTAAGACCCGAAGCTTCCCCTAGCTCCATCATTAGAAGAAAAAAAGAGTAGCACACAGATCCACTCAAACCCCACCTGGGAAGCAGGAAGAAATAGCACCAAAACCCAACTCAACACAAGCCCACACAAACAGGAAAAATCCAAACCCTTATGCCTCCCCACCGACGCCTAACATCACTGAACCACCACACTTCTTCCAATCCGCACAGACAAAAGAGATGAATACAAAAAAGAAGATAACCCTGAACTACAAGAAACACCCCACTCGAGCCTCACACAACACTCTACAAGGCACGAACCACACACGAACAGGTGATATGCAGACTGCGACCTCGCCGCAAGCTGCAAACTTCTGCCGCCCATAGCTACCGTCGCCATCCTCTCGACATAGTGGGAAATTAACTCCTTAAAATTAATCATAATAATGATAACATTTTATTTTCATTAAAATGTATGTATTTATTAGAATAAGCTAGAAAATAAGGGTCCCAACCCTTTACAAAAGCCGTCAATAAGGCAAGATAAAATAAGATCCAAATTGAACAAAAACAACAAAATAATAGCACTACTAGATCATTTCGTGTTAACAAAGTCACACTACAAAAGCTAGTACTTATACAAAAAGAATGTTATATAATTAAAAATAAAAAGGATTAAAATCATTCTTTTTTAAAATACATAAAATAAAGAAATAATAAATAACCTAGACTCAAAATCTCTTCTAGATAAATGACATTAGACAAGTAATTATTTGATATAAATGCATGAAAATTAAATAAATTTAAAACATTTAGTTGAAAACTCAAATGATTCATTGATGCACATATAAAATATTTAAAATTTGTAAACTTTCTATCTACGTCTACATGTCACTTCATGATTATAAGAATAGTCATGTGATTGTAGATCTCACCATTGCAACTACAAATACGAGCGATCTTCATAAATATTTTAGTGTTTACTCTTAGTCTATCTTGATATTTATATCTATTGTGTGCATAAAAAAATAGTTGTATCATCAAGGATATGTCAATGATAGAGAACATGTCTCCCATATCAAACCCCTTGGATGTTGGTTAACAACTTTTGTAGGATTTTCCCTATATGATGATGCAAGTAGTAGATGTAGTTATAAGTGTTTTGATTACATTCTTCTTGAATTTTGATGCAAGTATTTTCCAATGATCTCTAGGTCTGACCTCTTATGCAAAAGTGAACTAAGGTTAGTCCTTAAATACAACTTCAAGGATAGCAAAGGCAATGTTTCATGTGTTAATTTCACATACAATAACTAGTTGGGAGGTTTAGGTTGGTCCTAAATTTAAAATTAGAAACTAAAAAATTCTAGGGGATCATTTTTTTGAATCACCCAAATCAGTCTAGATTAATTGTGTAAATCACAAATCTAATCTACAACAAAAAAAATTTAAACTATAAATCAAGAAAAACATTTTAAAAAAATACAAATAAAAATTAATAAAATTCACGCCAGCAACTCACCATGGGAAAATTCAAAATTATTTTATGAAGATCACTAAAAGATTTATGAAGTTATGCTTACTATGAACCAAACCTAACACATAAATATTTTTCAATATATTTTATTTTATCAATCATCTATAATTGATTTATGATAATAAAAATAAATCAATTTTCAATATATTATCATGTTAAAAACATTCATATCTAAATAAACATAAAAAATAATTACCATTGAGATGAATAGAAATTACTATGAACCAAACCTAAGACAAAAATAAATCATCTCAATAAATCAATTATTGACAATTAGAAAGGTGTATAATTATTATTTTTGGGCTATCTCAATAAATAAAGAGGTAAAAAATAATGGGTATCTCAATAAATAAACATGTAAAAAATAATGGGTATCTCAATAAATCAATAATTACTATCGAGATGAATAGAAATTACTATGGACAATAAACATCAATAATTAAAAATAAAATTATCAATAAATTGAAACCAAGGTGAAAATTATATATATTAAAAAAAATTAATGGTGGTTAATTTTTCTACCTGATGAATTGGTGGCGGTGAATTTTAGTTGGCGATGAATTTATCATGGCGGTGAGTTTTCCCACGATGAATTATTGGTAGTGAATTTTCCATGGATGAATTACTGACAATAAGTTGTATAAAAATATATCTCCAAATGACACACTTTATTTCCTAATTTTAATAGTTTTACAATATTATGAATGTAAATGATTAATGCTTCCTAAAAAATCCACATTTGATACATATAATAGTATACAGAATAATATATCAAGATCAAAGGCCAGTAATCTTCAAGTCAGGACAAGCAAAAGCTATGTCCATTGCCCAACAACTGAGTTTTAGTTTGCATGTTTACAGTAAGTAAATAAAATAAAACATTCTTTGTTTCAGCTTGTTTGATTTTATATGTTGGCAGAAATATTCTCTTTCTCTTAATAGTAGGGGACAAAATTCTACTAAAGGAATACCTATGTTGTTTTGAATTTTAAATATTAGTTGTCATCTCAAATTATTTGGACAGAAAGAAATCTATCATACCCGCCATGCACAGATTTATGAGAAGCCAAGATTATGACCTTTAACAAGTAATACATGATTGAAAATATAAATTAATTTATAGAGTTTTAAAAAGTTATGGTTTAATGGTAAATGGGTTTGATTTTATTTATTAAATATGAAAATGTCTAAATAGTTGATGAAGTCTAAATTTAAGTTTCAGTAGAATTAGAGTTTATAAGTTTAATAATTTTATATAAATTTTTAAAGGTGAGTAAATATTATTGTCAATTTATATAACTTTTTTAATTTATAATTATCAATTTATTATTATAAATGTTAGAAATTCATATCTGTCATGTGAGTATTTGTATAATAAAAAGTTTTATATTATATTACAATCAATTTATTTTAACATTATTATATTTGTTGATTTATTTTAAAAAAAGGTGACATTATAATGTTGATTTAACTAAAGATTTTTTCTATCCTAAAGATTCCCTCATCCTTCTTTATTTGATTTTGAAAACAATAAAATTAAAGAACTTTGGAAGATATCTATTCATTGCCCAATACTACTTTATAGACATTATGTTATCCATCAAGGTGGGCTCTTCCTACCCATGTCAAGGTGTTTAATCTGTAAATATTATTATTATTAATGTTTCACTCAAACAAGTGCATTGTGTTTTTAATATGTTCTCTCTTTTTCTATTTGATACAGAAGTCTATTTCAAATACAGACATGATAAAATCAGAATTAAAAAAGGTAGTAAAGTTCTGTTCATTGTTAATTTTATTTTATTTTTAAAAGATGAACATATGGATAACTTTTGATCAAAGAACTTTATTATAGCTACCCAAGTCACAACTAATTGTCATAAACAGTAAAATCTTTTTATTCATATTTTATGACCACATATTCCAAAGGGGTGACCAGTTGTAGCATTGTCTGTCTTTTCTCTTTTCCAATTTTTCACTTGACATTGGTTGGATAAAACAGGTGCACCTCTTGTTCCGGTTTTCCAAAGATCTTTATAAATATCTTAGAAAATTGAATGATTCCCAGCCATGAATGAGTTTAAAACTTTTACAAATTTCATAAAGGTTTTGATTGTTTACTGTTCATAGAATTTCTGAACAAAATTGTTAGAATTCCATCATGCACCACATAACTATACAATTTATTTTGGAATAAAATAAAGGTGGTTGGGATTTTAGAATAAAATAAAAGTGGTTGGGATTTGGAAATAATGTATTTGTATTTAGGTTTTTGTGTAATTTTGTTTCACCAAAAATAATGTTAGATTATATTTTCAATTTTAGAATGTTTTTTGTTTGGTAGTTTCATGTCATCCTGTTTTCTTAAAAAGTGTTAGAAAAATAATGCAGAATATAATCATATTTTGAAATAAAGTAAAATTAGTTGGGAATTTAGATACAATGCATGAGTTATTTAGGTCTATATGTAATTTTGTGTCACAAAAAGTAATAGTAGATCATATTTTCAATTTTGAAGTGTTTGTTGCTTGGTAGTTTTATTTCAATTTATTTTCTCAAAAAGTGTTATAAAAGGATTATAGGATAAAATGGATTTTAGATAATCTATAACTATGTTATGAGACACCTACAAGTTTCTAGAGGGTTAAATCAAATTTCTCTAGTATAGGTTTCAGCTACAAAAAATGTGATAGGAACTCTATATAAAACTACAAGATTGTATATCATGCTACCAAAGTTGTGTACCATGCTATAGGACTCTATAAAATTTTTGTGACCACCTTAGGATGAGTGGGAAAACCTTTGTTAAGAGAACAATTATCTTCCACCTATTCCCTTATAGAGTCCCTTTCTCAACCCTAGTTGCGATGACAACAAGTCAAGTCATATATCGATCTAAATTCAACATTGTGACATTAAGAACTAGAATTCTGATCTAAAACATATTGTCAAAAGGATTTACACCCTATAGTAGTTAATCTAATTACACCACACCAAAAGAATCCATTATATTGTACAATGGACCTATAGGTCCTAGAAGCAAAATCCATCACACAACACATTGAACTTTGTATAAAAATACAAGATTGTGTATTATGCTACCAAAGTTGTGAATCATGCTACCAAATTTGTGTACCATACTATAGGACTATAATTTTTGTGATCACCTTAAGATGAGTGGGACAACCTCTATTAAGAGAATGATTATCTTCTACATATTACCTAGTAGATTCCCTTTCTCAACCCTAGTTGTGATGACAAGAAGTTAAGTCCTATATTGATCTATCTCAATTCAACTTTGTGACATTAAGGAAGTACTCGAATTTTGATCTAAAATGTATCATTAGAAGGATTTACACCCTATACTAGTTAATCTAGTTACACCATGGAAAAAAAATCCATTAAATTGTACAATGACTCTATAGGTCCTAGAGTCAAAATCCATCACACAACACATTGAACCCACATGAGTTGGCCTCTATATAAATACAAACTCATAAAGTAGTCTCAAAGGCATTTTAATTTTTTTACATTATTACTTAGAACCAAAATTTCTATTAGATAGAAATCAAACCCAACATAGTAACATTAGACAATATGCTACTTCTAAGGGCATTTAACATTTTTATATATAGCTAATCATAAAGATTAATGTGTAATTATCCACCAAACAAATATAAAGGAAACATTCCTATCATATTTAGCAATACTTACCTTTATTAGCCCACACTTGGGTAAGTTGGTCATCTAGAACTTCATCATAATCTCAACACAAATTTGAGTACATAATATATAGAGTATGAAAATTAGTTGTACCTATTAAGAGTTTCATTCTCTTCAAATTATAATGGCTTACTTCAAAATTTTCATTAAATGCAAGTTAGTAGGATTTTATAACTCATTCATATTCAAGTTTATCATGCCCTTATTTATTGAAAGAACAAACCTCACTAGGTCTTCAAGCTAACCTATACCCTTCCACGCTTATTATTGGGCCAAGACACTAGACCATAGTGTTCAACACACCACACTCTAATTATTTTAGTATAGACAAGTCTAAAGAAATTCTCACACATTCACATCAAGATAGGCCATGATGATAGAGACTCTAAAATTTCACCCAAGATGATTCCAAAAATCCAAACACCACAAAACCTTTGATAGATAAGCTTGATGATGATGAATTATTTTTTATTAAAGTTAAAACCTATATAGTGAGGACATATTAATTGAAATAATAAGTTTGTGTTGATGTTGATCTAGGGTAAGTACTAGAAGGTTACTTCAATTTTAGTGGAAGTATCACAAAGAAAAAAATGTTGCAAGGAATGCATATGAATTTCATAAAAAATACATATATCAATTTAGGAATGGAAGTCCAAACTTAAATCTGTATCTATTTAGAATGGATTCCCATTTATTTTTAGAATGTATACCTATTTCTAAATGGGCGCCCCTTTATTTTTAGAACACATACCTATTGTTTTGTAGAATGGGTATGCATTTCGTAGCGGGTACAAACTCTATTAAATTTCAAATTCAACACTTTTCTTTTGGTTTTAGGCTTGAAATAGACTTGGAAACACAATTCCAAGCCCTAGACCTACAAGTACAATGTCATGGTAGCAACAAGAGTAAAAATTGACTTTGACAATATGGATAATGATTTTTGTTATAAATTTTTAGATGAATAAAACCCATTATAGATGACAATGTCTACTTTCAATTATGCAATAATTTAAAGTTTTTAACGTATTTTTCTATTTATTAATTAATTTTTAAATTAAAGTCTTCATAAACTTGAAATGACATATCATTATTTTTAATAACTTTTGATTTTGAGATTTATTTAAAAAATATGTCTAATCAATCTAGACATCATTCTCTACATGATAAAAAAATCATATTATAATTATTTTAGGTCAAATTATGTTGTTGCACATGAGGGGCTTTAAAAAACACTTGTTTACTAAAAGTTATAAAAGCACCTTAGCGAAACTTCTACATCATATGCATCTTTCCACAAAAATATTTTTTAAAAATTGCTACTTTTATTGGCCTTACATAGGAATGCTTTGGCCTTCAACATACCTTTTTTAAAATGTAACATTTGTATGTCCTATATAAAACTAACTTTAATTATCTAGGTATTAGAATAAATTATATATTTGAAAATTAGAAACAAAATCTTATGTTTCATATTTTAATGCCATGTCAATATTCTATGTGTAAGTGCTTCAAATTTTTACCTCAACTATGAAAAACTTTGTTTTTAGGAAAAATGATTTTAATTTTTTACAAAAAAATAGACCCATTATCTTGCACTTACAAGTTCATTCAATACAAATTCTAACTTCTAGATGAAGCACACTAAAGAGGGAGGTATGATCATGTTTAGGAACGACCCCAAACCTTGGATCTATTCATAAAACCCTCCCCTATTAACTCGAGTCCAAGTGCATCCTTGACTTGAGGACTATCTACGTACCTACTTCTAAATGGAATTGAAGTCTCATGTAGTTCTCCTCAAATTTCACCTATTAGGATGAGGACTTACATTTTCACAAGTTTGAATAACCTATATAGAAACTAAATGATTTTTTTGTCACAAATTTTATCAAGGTATAGCCATCTAAGATTTTCAACCTTGATAAATAATTTCCCTCAAGAATTCAAGGACTAAATTGACCAAGGAAGATCATGTAGACAATACCAAACACAACTATATATGTATAATCTAACTTTAATGAATAGGTTCAATATGTTAATATGGTATAAATTACTAAGAACAAGGTTCCTGAACTACCTCTACATACAATAGTCGTATTTATCAACCATCTTTATACTTAGTTGATCATTAAAATATGACCTATCTTAAACAACCTACCTTAGACCATAATGTTTACAATGAAAAATTATCCAAATGAAATCCATACATAAAAATTATGCATAAAACCATAGTCAATATAAAATAATCCAATCATAATATAACATAGCATAGGCTAGTAGTAGAAAAAATATCATCACTAGGAAACCATCAAATACTAGCATGCATCATATATCAAAGTGATGGCCTTAGTCTTATGAGAAAACATAATATACTCTAATACCTACATTATATTACATGACCCAACAACCTAACTCAATAGGGGTAGCTCTAATATAAACACTTCCCCACTAATCTAATTTCATAATTTTCCAAGAGTCTTCCTCTTAACTCCAATAAGGTATAAAAACAAGGATAGCATTCATGAACTTACACATATAGAATAATTTTAACACAATTGAAAGCATAATCCTTTATATTCAAAATATATAATGATAGATCCTCAAAGTTTATAAGTTTACTTAAATATATATTTAAATTGACAATATATTGCCTCATCCATGCTCTAGTAAAATGTTCACAAGATTAACTTATCCCTACAACCTTATGGTATCCTTTAGTGATGGCATAACATTGATCTATAGCCCATTTTTATAAATAAAATAGTGTCAACATGAAATTATTAATAAAATATAGTACTAAAATAATACTTTAGGGTACAACTTCTTACTTGGTTCAAGTCTTGTATGTTGGTCAACTAAGAATTGGTGTGCCATAGCTTTATCTATGTGTATGAAATTATGTCAATATGAATGATTGAAAAAAAATCAAACAAACACTCAAATTAGGTGAAAGAAGTTCAAATACATAATAAAATTTAGCAATAAAGCATTATACTAGACTCCCTATTGTGTGGGTTAGACTATTTGATTGATTTTATATGTATTCTTGAAATTTTGGCAACATAACATCACTTTCATTAAATTATGAGTGACAAAAAATGGCTAAGTGTTGGAGGATTAAATGGATTTTGGGGGTGACATAATGGAAGGATAGGATTAGATTTGGGGATCAAGGGCTAGGATTGATTAGATTCTCTCAAGTGGTAAGATTGTTCCAAGTGCCACAATGAGAATGAGTGAGAGGAAAGGGGGTACTTTGGGAGTACCTTGGAAGATTCTCCATAAAGACAACTCCAAGTCCAAGGAGGCAAGTGAGGACAATGAAATAACTCAAAATTTCTTTTTGGAGATTTGGGGAAGCAAGACACATGCCTCCTAGGACATGGTGTCTTTTCCTAAAAGGGAAAATTTAATGGAGGGAGGATAAAGGTGGGTGAGGGTAGATTTTTTAGGGTTAATCATATATTAAGAATGTTCACATGCTAATAAAGGGATTAGGTGGGAATTATTGGAGAATACAAAGATAAGAGAGCTCAAAAAAAACTTACACAAGTGAACAAAATAAGCACAATAACTTATGTCTACCAATATAAAATGAAGAGTATATAATACAATGATCAAGCCTTGCTTATGTAGGAAAGGATGAGGAGGTGAGAAGGTAAGATTGAAACTCTAACTACCCCTCCAAAGATGGAATACTTGTGAGCTCACTTGACAAGTGCATGAGAAAGTGTAAATAGGTGTCTCTAGTCACGATGACACATGTCTCAACCATATGAAGTGAGAAAAAAGAAAAAGAAACCTAAATAAACTTAAGATATGTGTGAATAGGTCAATCCTAGAAAGGTGATTAGTTAACTAGGTATGATAATGATCTATTGACACTAACAACCCCCCCATTAAGTGCAAATTAGGGAGTAATGTATGCACTAATGATGAGTCTCGATTACAAGGCCATGTTAGGAACTCATGTACAAATTCTTCATAAAGTGGAGTAAAGGAGAAAAACCTTGTGAGAAATAAAAAAACCCCTCTTCGAAAGAGAAATTGATGTAATTACATGAAATTTACAAGTGAAGAAGAAGTGATCGATGGGGAACTCATGATGACGCCCCAAGGACTACTTCTAGCACAAAGTACAATGGATGTTACCCACATAGGAGAGAAAAGATACCAGGTCATGTGACCCCCTAGAAAATGTGAAGTGATGAACTCAATGTGAGGAATTGCTTCCTCCCAAAACCAATAGTAGAAGAGAAACCATGCAACCTGCCCTCAAAATGATGTCTATAGTACTGGTAGATGCTCAACATTGGATTTTGAAGGTGATCCATGGTCATTGAACAACATTTCTCCCCTTTGAAAGAAAAACACCACAAATGTGTGCAAAATACCTTCCCATTTTGAATAGGAATATATAAGAAATAAGGTGAATGTTTGAATAATGCACATGATCCAAAGACTAAAATGATGTCAATGATTCCTTCGAATGATGCTCAAATATATCCAATCCAATGCTAATGTGTGATAGATGTTGATAAGATGGATCAAGTAGCATAGAAAGGTCAACTCATGAAAGTTTACATAACTTTCATGATAAAATTCAATGTAGGCGAGGTGAGAGAAATATCCAAAGATGGTAGTGGTGATGCAACTTCATCAAAGTTAACATCAAAGAGAAGATGAATATCCTCAATAGTGTTATCAAATTTGCAAGGTGGGATTCTAGAAACAAAGATGTGATTTTTGGTAGATATGA